>SNQJ01S0180750.1:14259-33616 GCA_010110895.2 Picea sitchensis | reverse complement strand
AAAATAGAATAAGGCGGATGTAAGAAGACCTAATAGAAGCTTCTGCTTCTAGAAGGATCTTCCTCTAGATGCTTCTCTTAATAGACATATTTAGTATAAATAAGGGTCGAGGGTATGAAAACCCTAGCTTCAATATTATTGTAACAGAGCGCTACTCGACTGGAGGTTTCCCCCTCAAAGAGGCCTGTGAACATTGCTTTATGAATCAAAGTGTTATTTCAGTTGTTGTTCTCATATTATTTCTATGTTATTGTGGAGATTATGCTGGTTATATTACTGTTATTCTGCCATTTCTAGCATTTTATTTCTGTTCTTCTTATTTATGATATTTGGTATCTTGCACCGATCCGCTATGAAATAGGAATCGAGATCTTGAGTTCCTTCAAACAAAGAAAATCCACTCATATCTCTGATCACATTCATGAGTGGCATCAAAGACGACATCTCATCAAACTCGAACTTCCCGATCAGTTGCTGGTAGAATGGTTCATGAAATCATTTGTGAATGACATCGCTTGTTACATCGCCATGGGTGGAGTTGTCACAGAGGAATAGGCAATCAGTCGTGCCCAATACCTCAACCTCATTTACTCACAAACAGGTACTCTTTACGAACTGCTTCCTGATGCACCTCATTCTTCTACTTCTACTACTTCAACCACTCCCACTGCTTCTCATGCGGCTAACGGTGTGATTGGCACCTTCCATGCCCAACCTCATTCCGTCTAGACTTCTGGAAACAACCCCAAATCTATTTCTTATAATGTTCAAAATACTTTGTCTCCTACCCCTCCCACCGGCAAGGCTTTTGAGGTAAATTATGTTCAATCTACCCCCGTTGGCAGAAATAAATCCAAAAGAGGAAAGGGTAAGACCAAGGAGGACAAAAATACTCCACAAACTGAGAAAACCAAAACACCCCCTGTTGATGATAGGTATAAGCGCAAACCCTGATACCCCTTTCTTATCTGTGGTGATGATCACTACACAAAGGATTGTCCACAACGAGTCGAGGTTACTAAGTTCCTTCAAGGGACCACGAAACCCCCCACTCTGGTTGTATTGTCACAACCCTTCCCCTCTCAACAACAGGCCCAATTGGTCATTCATGACCAACCTTCCCCCTCCAATACATCCTATGTATTAATGTGTACCAGTGATTCAAAGAAGAATGACATCACACTTACCACTCGAGCAAAATATTATTCTTCCTCCAAAGAGAAGGTTGATACGATACTGCCTTCGTCGGTCCAACCATCTCCTACGACCCCACCTACCAACGGTCCTCTTCATCTCGAACGACCGATCCTAGATACAGTTATTCTCCCTCCCACAAAGGGTGTTGTTTGAAAATCAGCTTTCAATCCTCATGCTCGTGCTGCCCAGAACTACAGCATCGTCGAAGATCTGGCCCAAGCATCGTCCACAATGTTAGCCCTCGAAGTCCTTCAAAGTTGTCCTATATAACGCAAGGCACTATTGAAATCTATTGGTGGAATCAACCCCACGTATACGAATTTAATAATTTTTGACTTGAAAGATCACATTCCAAGGTTACCCCCTCAACTCGCATTCCAAATACAAGTTATTGTCTCCGACAAGAACATTTGTAGAACTGTTATCGACCAGGGTGCCTCGACGTGTGTCATGTCTATTACCTATGGGAAAACCATTGGCTCTCCTCCTTTGACCGAATCCCACAACACACTCAAAGCCTTCAATGGCTCTGGTTTCAAGCCTTTTGGTGGTCTCCCTTCGTTGCCTATTACGTTAGAAGGCAAAATGGTCCAAGTCAAAGTGGAAGTCTTTGACGCTCCTCTCGATTACAACCTTCTACTTGGCCATAGTTGGATTGATTCCATGTGTGCAGTTGTGTCGACTCTTTTCCATGTCGTGTGTTTCCCACATCAAGGAAAATTCGTTACCGTCGACCAATTGGCCTTCTTTCACTCTGACGCACGTACCGGCAACGTACCGTTCATTTAAAAAACTCCCCCTGGATATGAGAACGTCGGTGTGGGTCATCTTAAAGATTCCTCTTTGACGGGCACTTTCCCCATCCCACCACCCGATGTTCCACATCCATTTTTCGCCTCGATCAACATGATCTACACCTCTACTCACGGAACCCCTGCATCTCATGACCCATGGATGGTCCCCAACCCCGACGATCATCTTCGTTATGGCGATGAAATGCCTTTAAGTCCGGTCGAATCTGCTTATCAAGCCCTTCAATCGGCAACCCTTTCTACCTCCTCTCTTGATGATTCATCTCCAGATCCTTTCCACATTATCTTTCCCACGGACGAGATGATTATGTCTGTCATGTCCATGGAAGACACCCCCTGGGACGATGGACATCATCGTTCCATCCTCTTCCTGGAACAACACATTATTGAGAGTTACCAACGACTCTCGACCCCCTCGACTGTCATCGTCATTTATATCTTTCCTGAGCCTACACACGATGTGCTTTACGAAGGGAACTTAAGCAATATCTCACCCACCATTCCCCTAGACATATCCATAAAACCTGGAATTGTCGAAAATGTGCATATCGGAGCTTCGTGTTCCCATGACGAAGTTGTCACCTACAAGTCTCTTTTCCAACAATTTTGTGACGTCTTCGCCTGGAGCTACGAAGAAATGTCAGGTATTGACCCCGCCATTTTGATACATGAGATTAAGACATACCCAGACGCTAAACTCGTCCGACAACACCTTCATCCAGTCCACCCACGTAAAGCAGCCACTATCAAGCTTGAAGTCGAGAAACTTCTCAAAGCAGGCTTTATTTACCCTGTGGCTCTAACTGACTGGGTTTCCAATATTGTTCTGATTGACAAGAAACAAGGCACCATCCGCATGTGCGTTGATTATAGGGATATTAACAAATCGTATCCTAAAGACAATTTTCCTACCCACTTCGTCGACCAGATTGTCGACGATTGTGCTGGAAGTGAGATCTTCTCCCTGATGGATGGTTTCTCCAGATATAATCAAATCAATATCGTTCTTGCGGACCAACACAAGACTGCCTTTATTTGTCCTTGGGGCACGTTTTCTTACCAGAAACTTCCATTCGGTTTAAAGAATGTCGACACCACTTTTTAGCGTGCCATGTCTTACGCTTTCGGGCTAAGGAGACTAAACCTAGAAAAAGGTTGTGAGTCCATAATTAAGCTCTTTTCAGACTCCTTAAAATTGAAAAGATATTTGAGTGATCTTGTCTTTGTCACACTCATTAAAATGGTTTTGAAAAGACGTATTTTCGGTGCAAGTTTAACCCTTTTTTCGAGCCGATTGGACTAACTACAAAAAAGGTACTCCCTGGATTCTTCTTTTTGTGTTTTTTCAGACTCTCTAAACGTGAAAAATCCACCGAGATTTCCTTCTCTCGACTTGTAAAAATTTGCATGGAAGGAGTCTTGTTGTGTCATTCTTAATCGCATTGTGGGTCTCATATTTGTGTCTTTGTCCTAATGTCGGCTCCATGTTGATCTCAATTGAACCTTTGAATCATTCCTTGTACTCAAGACTTGTAGCACTTGTTACCCTTGCAATCTGACACCTTGACCCATGGAGGAATTTTCCCCTAGTGTTCTTGTCCTGCACATCTCTCCTTGCCATAAGAATTAGTATGTTCCATGCGCTTAGAACTAGTTTTCTTTCTTGCGACATGTGTTCCTCCTTTTTAACGTACCATTCTTTTATTCTTTTTCAAGCTCGTTTAAAAATTGAAAAAGACAAAAAAAATCAAATATTCCAAAAAGAGGGGACGGGAAATATACATTTTTTTTTCGACAGCAAAGAAGCCACCCTTGGACAAAGAACATACTTTCATTTGTTCGTCAAGCATTGGGATCTAGTATAACCTTAGGAAGTTGTTCTCACTACATAGAGTTGTGTCCTCCTCTGTTCGGTTACTCTTCCAAACATATGGAGAGTTTGTGGTGCCTCCTACATCACATACTTATGTCAATGTTATGTTGCCTGAGTCTGATCATCTTTCGTGATTTTGTCCAAGGGAAGTTTTACCCAACCTGAGTCGGTCTTTCTTGAGTTTTGTCTCTTGACTTTCATGAGTCAGCCATCTCGAGAGTCCAGTCAAGTCCAAATTAAAAATCGACGAAGTTTTCTACCTGACCATCGAGATCCTCTAGTATTTTCCCGACGGTCTGTCGAAGACCTCAGAGTAGTGAGTCTTACACTCTCTTTTTAATCCTACCTGAGTTTTGAAGATCTTGAATTTGTTGCTCGAGCTATGAATTTCTCATCTCCAGTTGCAGGTGTCACTAGCTTCTTGAAGATACATATTGTACTTGTACATCTTTGACTAAATTTGATATGTAGATCCGTTGTGTATTGATCGCGGCTACACTTTATATAGTTCTACGACATGGATTTTCAGTGTATTTTATTGGTAGCCATGATTTAGTTCATCCTGAGCATGGGTATTCTCACCTTGGAGAGATAATTGTTGTTTTGCAGATGGAACCTCCCGAACTCTGATCCCGAGCTCACTCTACTTTGTGCATTCTCATTGGTAAAGATATTGTAATGTATTTCGGCCATCAGTTTCTCTTCTGACTTCATACATTAGGGGGAATATATTATAGCCCTAAAATTCCCTACTCATGCATACATGGCATTGACCTTCCTACTTGCATAATTTGTCAATTTACTATTGAGGAACTCTATCTAAAAAACCATTTTTTTGAGCATGTACGTGCCTTGCTGCACTACTGCCTGCGTACATACGCTTGTTGCATGCTAGTCAGCCCACGTACATACACTAGATGCATATTAAACATCCCATGTATACCTCCAAAAGTTGCAAAAATTAAAAAGTTGCAAGGAATTCGGTGGAATTTACGGGTTATTGGAAGTTTCCCAACCAATTCACCTGCTATAGTCCGTCCCCCAACTGAATAACTATCCTTTTGTCATATAAAATGAGGTCTTGGGGTCTCATTCCACAATAAATCATTAGAACGGTGAAACTTTGCTCAAATCCTTTTCCTTCCTTGCCCAAGTATTTGCACCCTTTCTTGAGTTCCTTCCTCGGCATTCCCACTCTAGCCCCTTTTATCCCATGCAATCTTATCCCTTCCCTTGAAGAAGATCATGGTGATTGTGAGAGAAGGTACTTGAAGGTGCACTTGGAGCATTGTCAAGAGGAGCTCGGACTAGGTTCGTGGAGCGTCGGCCTACAAAGGTTGTAATCTTCAATCTTTGAATACTGAATAAAAGAATCTCATTTTCCCTGTCCCAAATGATGGTTTTATGTATTTTCTTTTATTTATACATAAAAATTGATATCTAACCCTAATTTATGAATATAAATAGTGTGCATGTAGCCCATTTTTCCTAGTTGTGGATGCAGGTCATCTTTGGGAGGAGACTTGCAGCCTCGGGAGATTCAAAGCTTGAGGAGGTCAGCACTAAACGTTGGATTAAAGGTACAGTTTCTGACTAGCTCTTTCATTGCTTTATGTTCATTTATTTTGGAATGTTTGGGGTAGTGTAGAAATTAGATTGACTTTTAAGGAGTCATTTCTTTGTCTATACTTAGAACCCTGGTATAGTTATCAGGGGATTTTCCCACTAGCAGGAATCGGCTATCCCAATATGAGATAATGGTTTTTGGGATCCCAAAGTGTACCCACACTTGTTCAAAGAAGGACTTGGAAGTGGCCTATGTTGTGATGCTCTTCTTGCAGGCATCCAAAATCACCATCTTGGAAAAGCGATCAACAACCACAAAAACACAATTATTTCCATGCTTGGTGGATGGAAGGCCCAACATGTAGTCCATTGAGATGGATTCCCAAGGCCTGTCAGGAGTAGGAAGAGGAGTGTACAGGCCTTGTTTCTTAGTGGTCGATTTGGAAATAGTGCAGGTGGTATAAGGCCGGACATACTTGCTGACATCATGTCGAAGTTTCGTCTAGTATAATTGTCATTGCAGCACTGACACTGTCATTTCCACGCCGAAGTGTCATGCCACTTGACTGTACTGGGATTCCTAAATCAGTTTCACTCACTCGCTTGATGGAACACAAAGATGGCCTAGATGGCACAACAGCCCATCCTAAATATGGAAATTTAGTGACAGGTGTGTTTGCGCCCAACATCTGGTAGGTGTTAGCGAAGTCAGGATATGTCTCATAGAGCTGGGGCCATACGGAGGTGTCGTGGCCACAAGATTCTAGCACTTTGGTGAGTGTCGCGACTGGAGTTCAGTTGAGGAAATCAATGACTCGGTTGGTACTTCATGTTTTATACTTGATGTTGAGGTGGAACTACTACAAATATGTGGACCACTTTTGATGGAAGTCATTGTGTAGTTTGTCTTTTGTCTGCATGAACTGCAGCACCTTATGATCAGTGTGGATGATTGTATCCTTCCCGAGAATGAAATGCCTCTACTCGCAACAATATTGCACAATGGAGTACATTTCTTTGTCGTAAGTAGGGTACTTACGAATGATATATGATAGTGTCTCACTATGATAGGCCATGGGGTGGTCATGCTGAGTGAGGATTGTTCCCACAACATAGTCTGAAGCATTTGTCTTGATCTCAAAGGGTTGTTGCAGGTTAGGTAATGAAAGCACTAGGGATGAGCACAAGCACTACTTCATATCATCGAAATCTTGTTGTTGGGAAAATCCCCACACAAATTTGACCTTACCACCACCCCTGGTGACTTGGATGAGAGCCCATGCAATATGGGAGAATCCCAACATGAACCTGTGATATAAATTGGCAAGTCCTAAGAATATTTGAAGCTTAGTGAGTGTGGTTGGGGTTGGCTAATCACAGATGACTTGGATCTTAGCTAGATCCACATGCACACCATGTGCATCAACAATGTAGCCTAGGTACTGGACCTTGTTCATGCCGAAGGAATATTTTTTCAAGTTGGCATATAGCTTGTGTTGTCGCAGAGTGTGCAAAACCTATTGAATATGTTGTAAGTGTTTCATCCAAGTCTTGTTGTATATAAGGATGTCATCCAAATATACCACTACAAAAGAGTTAGTGAAAGGATGCAAGATATCATCCATCATCCTCATGAAACTTGTTGGGGCATTTGTCAAACCAAAGGGCATGACCATCCATTCAAAAAGACCTTCTTTTGACTTGAAGGCATTTTTCCATACATTTGTCTTCTCTATTGGGACCTTATGGTAGCCATACTTCGGATCAATCTTACTGAAGTATTTGGCCCCCTTGATATGATCAAGGAGATTGTCAATTCAGGGAATCGGGTACTGGTTCCTAAATGTGATTTTGTTTAGGGCTCGGTAATCAATGCAGAATCACCAGGTCCCATATTTCTTCTGTGCCAACACGATTGGGCTTCCACAGGGTGATGAGATGGGTCGGATGTGCCCCTTGTGGAGTAGTTATTGGATTTGACGTTGGATATCCTCATTTTCTAAAAGAGAGCGGTGATAGACTGGCCCATTGGGTAGCGGTGCATCGCGCGTCAGATCGTTGGAATGATTGACCTGATAGTGCATAGGTACCTCAGTAGGTGATGAGAAGATTTCTTTGTATCTTCCACGACCTTATCCACTTGCTTCTGCTGCGTGGAGAGGTCAGTGGCAGAAGCCATGGATGTGGCTGCAACCTTTCGCTCTTTCTGAGAGTGAATCACAAAGAAGACAAACTTCCGAGTCTGAGAAATGACCTTCCTGCATTGCTTGGAAGATATCAAGGAAATAACACTAGTGGGACTACCTCAAGTATCATGTACAATTTCATGTTCAAAGTAATAATAAAACCGTGAGGCCTAGACTCATATACAGCATGACATTTCCATAAATAAGGTTGACCCAAAAGAACATCACAAAATTCAAGGGTTTCAACATCACACAATACCTCATATTTGAATGGCTTGATGTCATACGATAGGAGACACTATTGACTGACACGAAGATTACTTCCTTGGTGGAGCCATCTAATGGTGTAGGGTTGCGGGTGTGGCGTTCTAGGCAGGGCTAGCCACTTGATGACCTCTGTTGAGATGAGGTTCTTCTAGCTACCGCTATTAACGATGAAGTGCAGTGGAGTGCCTTTCACCCACATCTATGAATGAAATAGGCGCATGCCCTCCTATGGCTCCTCAAGTTCACCGGGATGGATCTTGGTGGTAGCAACGGTGGCACTGGGTTCCACATCAATGATCTATCTCCCCTTTTCTGGTTCTGACTCAGAGTCGGAGCCTGGATATGATTCAAAGGCTTTCACCTCAACCACTAATGACTGCTTTGAGTGGCAATCAATAGTGTTATGCCAGGGGATCTTATGGAATTCCGACCACTTCCCGATATCCTTCTTTGTCCTTCCATTGTCCTTATTTGCTTGTGGCTTGGAATAGTTTTCTTGAGGTTTCCCATCTTTGATCTATCCTTTGTTCTGCGGGTTGGGGATACCCTTTGCCTGCTTCTGTTGTGAGGGGTTCCCAGACCCAAATTGTCGTGTCTTTTGTTTAATCTTCTGCTCGATTTTGACGGCATATCGATAGGCCACACCCAAGGATGAGATGTCCAAAAAATCCATTTATGTCTGGATGTATCTATGTAGACCACCACGTTACTTGAGCACCAGATGTCACTCAGAATATTTGATACCCAACTTGGTGTGCAAGGTATAGAAGATATTGGTGAACTATGGCACTGTTTGATCTCTTTTATGTCGTAGTGCAGTACATCTTGTATACAAGTCATCATAACTTCCAACAAGGTAGTATTGTTCCTTAATAGAATCCCTTAAGGAACCCCAAGTGGGTGCAATTGAAAATAATGTGGATCCCTCTATTTCCTTTTTCTCATGGAAAGTCTCCCACCAATCTTTGACATGGGGGACGACCTTGAGATTTTCTCTATTGGAAAAGTTATGGACAAAAAAATACCCTTCTAGAAGGTTTAACCATTTATCTACGTTGTCTGCATATATTTTCCCCTCAAATATAAGATTATCAAAATTGATATGTACCTTGAAGGGGGTGATGCCTCTGCTTGAGGTGGATGCATCGCTTGTTGGCAGTAGTCAAAGGATTTGTGCAAAGTTGTCCATCATCTCGTTCCTCTATCACTTGAGGGATTCCTCGAGCAACATTTTGAAAGGATATCCTGTCTCGTCGTCTTTATTTTCACCATCCATGAACGGTTTCTTGGGTGTGAGAGAGCAGTTTTCCTCAAGAGAAACAAGCTCGAGACCCAACTCTCTATACATTGACCACGTCGGGCACATGCACTAAAAAACGACAAGGAGCAGACAGCTCTAATACCATTGATCTGGATTTATGAACAGAACGAAATGAAAACACGGAATTATAATATTAACACAGAGGAACAATGAATAATAACATAGATACAGTAAAACTTGACTTCTATTAAATAAGAAATATGTTGAAACTGTAAAATGCAGACTGAAAATAATATTTTTAGAATGGTGGCAGCTTATCTCTGAGAAGAGATGTGACAGCTACACTCATTTGCTAGAAGATGAGTACAATGAGGCTCTGAAGGCCTTTTTACAATAAACATGAATGCCAAAACCCTAGACATCCAAAAACCTAAACCTGGGAGATGAAGCGCCAAAAGTCATGTGGACCCCGTTGGGGTAAGTTAGTACATCAACTTCTTGGGGTCGTAACTTTTTCATACGATCTATGTTTAGGGCACATGATATCTCATTAGAAAGGTATTGACGAGGAGATTCATTTCATATGATAAATAAAATACTTTAGCTATCATTTAGGTTTCTAATAGTGAAAAAATGTCGTTTAGGCCCTCAAAATGGCCCCATAAGTTTGGGACCCGAAAAACTGCTAAAAATAGTAAGTTGCCCAAAATATTGTTTTGATCCAGTTGGAATAGGTGGGTGGCCACTGAGATCCTCCTAAATCAAATTCACTATTACGGATTTTGGCCATTTAGGAGATGTGAAGGTTATGCCCTTCATAGACTGGTCATGCAAACTCGGAATCAAGAACATGATAGATCGTTGGAAAACTTATATTGATCCCTATAGGGTGATACCACTATATTTTCCACACAATAAATATATTCTATTTCTTGTGGAATACCATGTTCATACGGGACCCTCTTAGTGACCAGCGAAAGGGGCCAACGTTGAATGTTTTGCAAACTGAGTGCTCAATTCATGAAATCTGAACTGAGCGTCCTTGACATAGGGAATTATGATATGGGATGGTTTCAAAACTCAAAAATAATCCTAGGACGGCCTCCCTTAGGGGAAAAAGGACATGGTTATGGGACAAGCTAGACAAGGTCGGAATGAGCCTACTCGGGCATCGTCAAGTTGATGTTTATGGACATAAGGATATTGATGATTGTTATGAATATGTACAATAAGTGATAGTGGGCTAGGGAAAACTATGAATTCGAAATCCATTCAGCCCTAATATCCCTCATATATATATTGGATGAACTGACCAAATTGAACCTAACACCCTGTAACTGACTTGAACTGATATCAAGTGACTTGAAATTGTTTCCTAATACTCTTCTAGTGTATGATAAGTCAATGTGTGCGCAAATGAAACCTATGAATGTGACTCATTGATACTCTTTAATGGGAAAGGGACATAGTAACTATGACTCCTGCCACTATCTTTGACTGGAACCGGAGGATAATGGGCTACTAAGAGAAAACCTCAAGACAACTCATGAAGAAATGAAAGTGATAACATCGTGTTGAGCCCAAAGTAGATTTTTCCACTTATTTACAAGGCTCCATGGCTATTGGTCAGTAAATATCAATGCTAGAAACTCGAAGGATTCTCAATTGTGGATAGTTCTTTCACAACTACCATCATTCCCATGCACAAATGCATCAATTTATTGTTGGAATAACCAGTAAATACCTACAACCAACTAGAGATGGCTCTCTACCTCCAAAAATTTGCGTCCATGCCCAAAACAAGAACAAGAGAAAGAAGGAATGAATGAAGAACAATTCGAAAAATGATTGAGGAACCTCCATTGACCAAAAAACATGGTTTATATAATTACTTGTAATAATGCACCACATGGCCTCCCAAAGAAGCTCATGTAACCACTTTTCCCAACTAATTCCAAGATGGATGAATAAAATAAAATATAATAATAATTGGCTTAGCCCCTTTAGCCCCCTCTCTCATGGATTCATGGCCCTTATAAATCTTTTTATATCCCTCTTGCAGCCAGTGATGCATTTTTATTATTATATTCAAAGTATTGCATTGCTAGGCTCTCTGGATTTTCAACAAATAAAAAAAATACATTATTAATTCGGGGACTCAAAACTAAGTTATTGCATTCCCCCCCCCCCTTATTTTGGCACTGTCTTTAGTGCATATCACCATGCAGGTGTACATATATATACAATTTTTTTATCAAAAATTCAAAAACAGTTGTGGGTATGTCTCTTGCATTATATCTTCCAACTCCCATGTCGCTTCTTCAAGGTTGTAGCATGTCCACTCGATCTTTACCTACCCTATGGCTTTGTTTCAGAGCACCATGACCTTCCTTTCCAATATACGCATTGGTTGTACCCGAAAGTCTTATGTTGGCTCCACCTGAATTAAAGTCTAATCAATGACATGGTTAGGATCATGCACATACTTTTCAACAAAGACACATGAAATACATTATGCACATTCATGGAAGCAGGTAATGCAAGCATGTATGAAACAGACCCTATTTTATCCAATATTTCAAATGGACCAGAAAATTTGGCTACTAGCTTGTTAGAACTACCCAACTTCAATGAGATTTTCTTAGTATTCGCTTTCAAAAATACATTTTCTCCCACTTTAAATTCTATGGTTATCCTACTCTTATCTGCATAACTCTTTTGCCTATCTTGTGTTGCTTTCAATTTCTGCTTAATTTTAACCATTTCTTCTTCCATCTCCTTGAGCATTTCTATCCTAAGTACTATTATGTTTGTTGGGTTGTCCCAACTCATTGGAGTATTTCATTTTCTACCATATATAGCTTCAAATGGGATCATCTTCAATGAATATTGATACCCATTGTCATAGGCAAAATCAACCAAATGCAAATAATCTTCCCACTTAGATGGCTTATACATCACATACATTATTAGTGTGTCTTCAATCACTTGGTTGAGTCTCTCTATCTCCCCATCTAATTGGGGTTGGTATGTTGTACTAAAATTCAGATTTGTACCAAATCCCTTAAAAAATCCTCTCCAAAAATTTGAAGTAAACTTTGTATCTATGTCTGAAACAATTTCCTTAAGTATTCCATGCAACCTAGCAATTTCCTTCATGTAAATTTCCACAATATTAGCTACCTTATGAGTCATCTTGACTGGAATAAAATGAGCAACCTTTGTTAATTTATCGACCAATACCATTATTGAATCATGTTGCCTTGTTGTCCTGGGTAGTTTGGTGATAAAATCAATGGTTACTACTTCTCATTTACACCCTGGAATTGGAAATGGATGTAGCAAACTTGTTGGGAATCTATGTTCAACCTTCACTCTTTGGCATTCCATGCATTTGGCAATGTAATCAACAACATCCTTCTTCATTTCTAGCCAATAATGTTGGCTTCTCATTTCTGCAATTGTTTTTGGTAACCGACATGTTCGGCATATGGAACATTATGCATTTCTTTTAACACCAAATTCCTTGATTTTCCGGAATTAGGAATATAAATTATATTTTTATGCATAAGTACTCCATCTTCTTTCATCTTATACTCTTTAAAAAAAAAAATTGTAGATCTTCCTGCTATAATCTTTCTTTTACTTGTAGGTAATGTTGGTCTATAACAGTAGCATCTAAAATTTTGTTCTTTAAATCTAATTGATGCATACTAATGGTTGTAGCATGCATGATATATACCCTTCTACTGAGTGCATCAACAACTTTATTTTTTTTTTCAATTGATATGTTTGATGTCAAATCATACTCACTTAAAAATTCAACCATCTTATTTTCCTAGAATTTAAAGTTGGTTGTTCAAACAAATATTTTAGATCACTATGGTTTGTCCTTAATTCAAATTGATTTCGCATTAAATAATTGCTCCACATATTCAATGTATGAACTATGGCAGCAAGTTCCAAATCATTTGTGGCATAATTCCGCTGATGTTATTTAAGCTTTCTAGACTCATAACTAATGAAATTTTCATTCTGAGTGAGGACTCCACCAAGTCCTTGTTTGCATGCATATGTGCATACCAAAAAATTCTCATTTCGATCATCAATATTCAAAACAAGTGCACTAGTAAGTAACCCTTTCAATAATGAAAACTCTCTTCATACTCCATTGCCCATTTAAACTTAATTCCCTTCTTTTGTAAAGAAGTGATGGGATGAGCAATCTTAGAGAAACCTGCTATAAATCTCATGTAGTTTCCTGCTAATCCCATAAAATATATGACTTCTGAAACATTTTGTGTTTATGTCCATCCTCTAATGGCTTCAATCTTCTTTAGATCCATTGTTATGCCTTCTTCTAAAATAAGATGCCCCAAATAATGGATCTACTATTGGTAAAAATAACAATTGCTTAGCTTCGCATACATTTGATTCTCCCTTAGCACTTGTAGTACCAATATCAAATGTCATTCATGTTCCTCCTTTGTCTTAGAATATATAAGTATGTCATCCAAGAACACAATGACAAACTTGTCCATATAGTTTTTGAATATGTCATTCATTAAGCACATAAATGCAGTTGGTTCATTGGTCAGTCCAAATGGCACCACTACAAATTCATAATGCCCATACCTAGTTCTTATGTTGTTTTATTGATGTCTTCTTCCTTGATTATCACCTCATGATATCATGATCTCAAGTCTATCTTTGAAAATATATTTGCTCCTCTTAGCTTATCAAAGAGGTCATCAATTTTGGGTAAAGGGTATTTTTTCTTCACATTGGATTTATTCAATTGTCTAAAGTCAATACATAACCTCAATGTTCCATCCTTCTTTTTCACAAAGAGTACTAGCACTCCCCAAGGTGAAACACTTGGGTATGTTTATCCTTTCTTCAAAAAATCTTCTAGTTGCATTTTTTAAGAGTTAAGAAAGTGTAAGAGAGGTGAGTCTTGAAATAGAAAATAGATTAAGTATAGTACTGAGTATAAGAGAGGAGATTCTTATGAGATACGAAGAGAAATCCGTAGAGAGAAGTATAACAAGCATAAGAGGAGAAAATACTTAGAAGTATAAGAAGCATAAGAGGAGAAAAGAGTAAGTATGAGAAGAGTGAGGAGAGTACTTAGTCAAAAACTCGGAAATGGAGATGAAAAAGGAACAAAACACTTAGAAAAAATATTCTTGCAATTTTGAAATATCTCTATTAGACTTCGCGACAAAATTATGAATATATTGGGCATACGAACTTGAATTTTGATTCCAAAAAAAGACCAACCATATTTCCTTGAAAATGAAGAATATTATAAACTTAGAAGAATGCTAAATAGAGAACAATAAGCGATTGCCAAGAACATTTCCCTGAAGAAATCAAGGGACATGCACATGTCATTGGGCATCCTATTAATCTCTAAGAAAACACATATTTTAAATATGAACATATAAATGATAATTATTTTCCCATAAATGTTTTAGTGTTTAAACATTCATGTATGATACGATATGCAATGATACAGATAGTTAAAAAATCAAAAGGCATATTTAACTATAGCAACATACTGACAATGGTCAAGACAGTAAAAAAATCAAAATCCATATTTAACCATAACAACATACTGGCAATAGTTAAGTCAGCAAAAAAATCAACATGCATATTTAACTATAGTAACATCCTTGTACATACTCAAATTTGAAAACATATGTCAAGCAAGATGGATTTTTTTTAGTTTACATCAAAGTTCATTCAGTTCGTCTGAAATTCAATTTGTCACCTAGAGATTCATCGTGTCACCTCTACTAAAACATAAATGCATCCAATCAGAGTCACATACAGTTGTTACAGCAAATAGATTTCCCTCCACCCAACGAGGAGCCCTGTAAGTATTCCCTCAAGCGACTACTAACCCAGTTCCTCACTCAATAGCCTATTGTCCCACACCACGCAAAACCAGAGACACCTCCACCCAAAAAAGAAATGCAACAACGATAATCTTAAGACTCACAACACAAACTGCACCACCTTACTTATATTCACAACCATAGACCGACCACATGTAAATTGCAATACAACATCTTACTCGGATACTTTATCAATGAGTAAGCAAGAAGATAGCAATAATAATATAGAATTTATTCCAATGATCATAAAGTATAGCAATTAATGCTAATCTTGCATCTTAGGATGAAGAAATAATTTACTATCACCTGCGTAGGCCTAGCCGCTTACATAACATCACTTAGACACTTAGTAAACACCATTTTAAATTGTTACTATTATTTCTATTAAAACAAAGGAATTGATACTTCTTAATGCGTGGCACATACAGGGCTCTGGGAACTTCATGTCGATAAATTATGGACTGTCAACTTGGCAATAAGGTCGTATATCACTAACAAAAATTATTAAATGTCGATAAAACTCTGCCATCCGGTATGGAAAACCACTAAAAAATTATTAAATGTCGATAAAACTCTTCCATCCGGTATGGAAAACCACTAAAAAATTATTAAATGTTGATATAACTTCGTCGTCGGGTCTGCAATAAGACCTCCAAGTTTATACCCAACTGAAATCAAGATAAACAATATTAATTTTATTATTTAATTAAAAAATAGAGATTATAACCTAAAACTTTAGATAACTCACAAACTTTTAAAAGTCAAAGGGAACTAACATATGGTCAGCAATGAACTCATCGCTATAGTCCCTTCAGCAGGGACTAATAATATTATGTGATAATATCAGTTGCATGATGGTGGAGGCAACTATTCTTGTTTAAGTGATAGTGGCAAACATATCTTTTCTCCAATTCTGTGTAATATTAAAATCTGCAATAAAACAAATATTTTAAAATGTGTTGTATGTCTTTAATTTCATTTAAAGATTGTAGTCAAATAATATAATCTCAAAAACCTTTATCATCTCACATTTTTCAAATTCTAAATTTAGAGAGTGAATATGATGAAAGAATTTGCTTCTTCCATAAGGTGTATTATGTTAAGAGGACTATATATAGAGAGTTTATAATAATAATAATAATCTATTTTTAAGGTCATAACCAAGCCAAACACCAAATTGGTGTATGAGACCCCCTGGTTTGTGGGACAAGGGACCCCCTTCGTACAGCGATTTGACTGCTAAAGTCTATGGAGGTATACATACCCTACCCCCCTATGGATTTGAACCTGTGACATCCAAGGAGGAAACACATGCTCTTAACCATTAGGCCCACTCGGGTTGTATACATACTTAAATATATCTCAATCCTTCAATTTAATAATTTTTTATCCAATGTATTTATTAAATAAATTATGTTATGGCGAGAGATTACATTTCTAATTAAATAAAAAAATTGCATGACGAATTTTAATTTTGAAGGTTAGTTTTATATATCTCTTGGTCTCTTAAATAAAAGGTTAGATTTGCTTAGAGCAATGAAACAATAGTGAATGGATTTCTAATACAATATAGAAAAAATGCAGGTATAAAAAAATGTCAATGTAAAACAGAACTTGGAATAGACTTGTTTAATCTCTAAATTAAGCTTGTTTGGCTTGTGCATGCAATCCAGATGTGGACTAGAGTTGCCAACGGTGACAACCAACAAACATATGATTTATATCTAGGACCTAACTGAACGTCATTACATATGGATCATGATTAAGGCTTGTGGACTACAACCCTTTGGTTATGAAGGGTTGCATGGCACCTGAGACAACCAGTAACAATAAATGGTAATAACGGTGCCATGTTGTGTCCCTTATCGCTAGGTAAGAATTTACGTACATACCATGCAAACAATTTGTCTCATTCGTATAGTCTTACATTTGGAAATTGTGCTCATACCTAATATGTTGCCTCATTCGCAATAATGGAGTGTCATACAAGCCTTTACGATTAATAATTGTCATTCCTTAGGCATCAACATATGCAAATGATTCTTCGGTACTCTTCTCTCTATTATTTTTAGAAAATCGTGATTTGTAATATAGGAAACATGCATGGCACCTCTAGATCCAAAATACAATATAATTCGCAATGGGGCATGTAACATCTGTGTGAATCTCTTGGTTATGAAATTTATTTAATGGATTTTAGGGACTTGTTGCCTTCCATCTCCACTTGTTGAGTCTTATATCTCCAAAGACTTGGGGTTGATCCATATAGCTAGACCTCCACTTCCACCATTGGAGATTTTGTAAATACCTTAGTTAACCTTCAAACCTTGGGCTTGATCATTTCCATTGTGGAAGCATCAGGTTTTTATTCTCAAATGAATGCCACATCTATTTTTATACCTAAATCCTTGTTTTGAGGGTTTTATGCTTAAATCACGGTTCCACCTATATGATATTCCCAAAAAATCTCATTTTTACTTCGAATTAATAAATTCCTTTCAGCAAGAGCACATCTAAGGTACCTTAATGGATCAAGCTAGGAATTTTGATATTTGTGATTTCAAAGAATCCTTAAGCTATATTTTGAGTTTCATCGAAAATGTTTACTTCACACTCTTTTTTTAAAACGTTTTTGAATGAATTTTTTTTCCATGCTTCCTCTTACTAACATTGATTTTAAATTTAGATCTTGTACTAATAGGCCTTTGGTGTTGAAAGCTAATGTTTTTTAGGAAACCATTGGGAACGGTATTTAAGAGAAGGGCATTGGATGTTAGGTAGATATACCCATCCATTTTCTTAAGAAATAAAGGCTTAAGACTTTGAAACCATTGGGAAAGGTCTTTAGGAGAAGGGAATTGAATGATAGGTAGAGAGACCAATCCACTTTCTTGAGAAATAAAGGCTTAAGATTTGGCTTAAGAGGGGATTTCTTTACTTTCTTTGGAGAAGGAGATCTATGCCCTTCACTAGAAATATTCTCAATAACAAGAACTTGATCAATAGGCTTATGATTACCTAGGTTAACATCTTCACATTACAACACATTTAACTAGTTTTGGGATTGCACAGCCCCTGTGGACATCTAAACTTTCTTGGATTTCTTAGAGTTTTGAATGAGATCAACAATTCTCTTCTCCCCTGTATGCATTTGGAATCCCTCTCATAAATTTTGTACGAATCTTATTTGAACACTTGCTTTCCAAGTGTCCATATTCATGACACCCTTTACATTCCAAAAAACTGGTTTCATAATCTAGATTGAATGTGCTTCCTTTTCTTAGCTTGATGGAGATATTCTCATGTCTTGGCTTACTTAGATCCAACTTAACATAGATCTCGACATGAGTGGTCATGTTCTCTTCCAGGGTCACCTACAAAGATTTGATCTACATTCTCAATATATCATTGATAAGTTTAAAGTACACCCGGAGATGAGGAGAACCAGGCGCATGAGTGAAGCCGAGTGGAAGAACACGGATCGTGTGAAGTCTCGTGCCAAGTTTTTTTCCGCTGGGGCTTCAATGGAAGGTTGAAGTTCCTATATGGAGATAGTAAGGCCGATTTTCGCTGGAGCTTCCCTCCATCTTGAGGCCAGAGCGCGCATGTGACCCTGTGAGAGCGAGTTGGTGAGGGTTTGCTGGGAGAGGCCGAGTTTTCCTTTGAAGGGCGAGTTTTTTCTAGGGGAGTGCAGGCCCTGTGGGCACCTAAGAAGATGATACATGGAAAAGTAAGGTTGGCATTGCCATGGAGGCCCAAGACTCGCCCCTCGGACCCTCGCATGATACGCCCCCGGAGGTCGAAGCTGCCTTCTCCTCTCTGCTAGCCTCACTGCCCAAAAAGAAGAAGTTTGAAGCCTCTAAGTTCGTCAAAAAGCTCGACGATGTTCCTGAGGTAGTCCTCCCTCCTGAGGGTTCGATCCAGGTCGCCTTGTCCCTGGCAGATCGAGCCCTGGTAGGTCAATTCACAGGCCTTTGGCCCTCGCCAAAATCGACAAAAAACTGGGTCGTTAAGAATTGGAATCCGCTGATCAAGAACAAAGTCACCTCTTATTTTCTGGGTAGAGGCTACTTCCTGTTCGATTTCAATACAAAGGAGGACAAAGACTTGATCTTCAAGAATGGGCCTTATTTCATGGGACCTCAGGGTCTCTATCTCAATAAATGGACCCCTGACTTTGATCCGGCCGTGGATGTCCCAACGGCAGTCCCGGTCTGGGTTCGGCTCCCCAACCTTCCTGTGCACTGCTGGAACTGGGATTCCCTCAAGCACATTGGAGATGCTTTGGGAAA
>SNQJ01S0180749.1:0-19357 GCA_010110895.2 Picea sitchensis | reverse complement strand
GGGTTTTGGACGAACTCTCGGCCATGTATGGCCGGGAGTTTCAGTTAATTGACCCATAGCTTTTTGTCCCGTCGAAAACTTTCCTGTTTTTGTGCTTTGTCATGGGCTGTAGTAGGCATGCCAACGTTCCAACGTGTGCAATAGTAGGCCTGCCAGCGTTCCAACGTGTGCAGTAGTGGGTTAGGGCGCATGTGACTTAACTCAAAAGGATTTTCAAAGAGGTTTCTCAGCAAATGTTTTGGCAATGAAGGGATATGAGTTGGCCTGATGCTAGGTAAGCATGTGTGGTGCAATTTAGGGTTATAACAGATACGGTCCTAAGGTCCGTGCGAATATTAGAGAGAAGAAGAAGTGAAGAAGGCGCGAATATCAAAGGAAAGACAAAGTGAAGAAGGGGTGAATTTCAGAGAGAAGATGAAGTGCAGTGATGAGTGTTGATGGTATACCTCTGATCACGAAACAGAGTTGATTCAATAATGGATCACTGCAACTAGAGTTGGTTGAACTACTATATGAACTCTAGTTGGATAGATTGCATTCTGTCAACAAGTTGGTTCTTGCTTGAGAGTTGGTGCTCCTTACTTCAGTTGGTGCTGAAACAAAATAGTTGGTGCTGGGAAAATCCTTATTATTATATTCACATATATTCATATAAATTATATACAAACATATGGTATCTTTTGTGTCCATTATGATTATGATTTGATTGTTCTTAATCTATTCAAATATGTTTTAACTGCTAACTTGTAAGAAGAAGAAAAGTTAGAAAAGTCCACACACTAATTCACCCCCCCCCACTCTTAGTGTGGGTGATGTGTTCAATAATTGGTATCATAGGGGGTTCCTTCAACACAATTTAACCACTAGAAGGTAGATCCTAAAGAAATGGGTCGACAAATGGCTCTCTCCACAATTGAAGATCCCTTATTTGATGGAACAACTTATTCCTCATGGAGAGAAGATATGAAACAGTATTTGAAGTCAAAAGGATCTGATGTTTGGAATTCAGTAGTAAACAAGCCCTGGGACTTAATTACCTCAAAGAATCTATCCAAGATTACAGTCCAAACAAAAGCAAGGAAGAACAATGAAGTGGCATTGACGATTCTTCTCAATGGATTATCAGATATAGTCAATGCAAGAATAGGACTATGCGCATCCACCAAATACTTATGGCTGAGGCTAGAAGAGATGTATCAAATCAAAAGACAAGACACATAAGACATTCCTATCAAGTATGAAGAGGAAGACTCAACCATTAATAAAGGTAAAGACTCTCCACAATATTTCGATTGCAATAATGTTGATATTGAATCCTCCCCTGCAAATAAATAAGAAGACTCAAATACAATAAAAGAATGTTATGTTAGCATTTATCTCATGGAAGAAGTAGAAGAAGAACTATCAAAGGCCAAACAAAAGGTTTATTGGAGTCTCTGTGAATACTTCTATGACCATAATGATTCAGACTATAACTATCTTCATGACTACATTAAATAATTTATTGAAAAGAGTCAAAAGCATATCTTGGAAATAAAGGAAATGCTCAAGAACAATGAAAAGATAATATATGATAAGGATAATCAATTAGATGAAAAAGAAGAGATCGAGAAGCTGAAGAAAGAAATTAGTCAAGTAAAAGAGAAGAAGAAGGAAGATGATGAGCTTAGAAATCAAAGGCGTATCCTGGAAATAAAATAAAATCTCAAAGACAATGAAGAAATCATATATGAGAAAAATATTCAGCTAGAAAACAAAGAAGAAGAGATCAAAAGATTGAAAACAAAAGTTGTTGATCTAACAAAAGAAAAGGAAGAGGAGATCGAGAGACTGAAAAATGAAATCATTCAAGAAAAGGAAGAGGAGATCAAGAGACTAAAAAATGAAATCAGTCAAGCAAAAGAAGAAAAGAAGGAAGATGATGAATCAATCAAAAGCCTTGCAAATCTAAAAGAACTAAGGGAAAGCTATGTCAATCTTAAAATCTAACTTGAAGAAGCCAAAAGGAGAGAGGAGGTAGTGAGGAACTAGTTGGATAAAAAGGAAGAATCATGTCATGAGATGGAAGAAAAAGTTCTGAATCTTAGAAAAAAGGTTGAGAAGTCAAACACCCAAATCAAGTTCTTGAAAATCTCCATGACCCTAGATGAGATATTGGATAGTCAGAGATCACCAAATGACAAATCCGGTCTTGGATGCAACAAGGAAGAAATCAGAACTCCTAAGAAACATGATGCAAATCCTTCATTTGTAAAAGGTGAAAATGGGTCTGACGCAGGTCCTTCATTTGTAAAGGATGGAGGTAGGTTTGACATAGGTCCTTCATTTGTAAAGGATGAAGACAGGTGTGACACAGCTCCTTCATTTGTAAAATGTGAAAGTAGGTATGACTCAAGTTCTTCACGTTCAAAGAGTAAAAGAAACACTAAAAAATTTATAAGATCAGATCAAGGAAGCATCCAGAAGCTACTCATACACCTCAAAGCAATTTTAGAATAGAGACACCTTCATGGATGAATCAAAGAAGGTATGAAAGTGTTTTTAATGGTTATTGTTTTTCTTGTAATGAATATGGTCATAAAGCCTTGGATTGTAGGCATCATGGAAGAAAACAATTTGGTAGGTTCAACAACAGTATAATATGTTGGAACTGCAATCATGTTGGACATATTGTTCCACATTGTTACACTATGAGATGCTATAGTTGTGGTGGATATGGCCACAAAGCCTATAACTGTTGGAACTCAAGAAAACAGTCAATGAGAAATGATTCATACAATATGACAAAAGGAGTAAATGGAACATGGAAAAAAAATGAAGTTGCAGTAATAGAAGATCAGAGAACAAAGTTCAAGAAACCAAAACACTCACAGATGTGGATAGCAAAGACTGAACAAGTGAGTAGGAGTGAAGTTAATTGCTGCAAAAAGAATTGCAATCATGTGACAAGCATAGTATAAAGTTGTCTCAGACAACTTTAGATCAATGTACAGTAAAGACGCATCTTGGATAAAGACAGATACATCTGGTTAGAGATCGATGAGAATCAATGGGCATATCCAAGAGTTGTTTGAATAAGATGAGCTACAATTGCATAGTATTCCAGTAAGATAGTGACATCCGCAGAAGAAGCATTCTAATGTACAAAATGATGTACATGACATATTGTAGAGATAACAAGAAGAGAGGCCCTGTCAGAAAGAGCTACCCTTTTAGAAACAAAGGGGGAGAACAATCATTAAAAACTCAGGGGAAGTTTTGGTTAGTGAATAAGAAAGTAATTGGATTGTGTTTTGAAAAGACTTGATCACTACAAAAATTGGTATCAAGAAGACTATTCATTTGAAACACAAAAATCCCAATCAACTGAGATAAGAAGTTAGTAAAGTAACAGGGGAAGAAACCTTGTCAGGAAGAGCTACCTTTTCAGAAACAAAGGGGGAGAGTAGTTAGAAGCAGAGAGAGAGCATAGTGACAAGGGGAGTCATTAAGTTATGACAAGAAAAGGATGATTATAGGAAGAGTTACCCAAGTTCAGATTTGGGTCAGTAACATATAGATATTTACCACAGGAGGAGAAACTGTTTTCCATTGATGTCAAAGGCGGAGAGAAAAGAAACTTCATAAGAGGAAAGCATCATCACAGGGGGAGTTTTGTATATGAAGTTAGTTTGTTTCCCTCAATGACAAAGGGGGGGATTGTTGGACATATTTTCATTGATGTCAACAGTCGTTGTGATGATTTTTTGTTATAATGAATTATCATTGTGATTTACAATAGATGATATTGTCATTGATGTCAACAGTATATCAGTTAGCAGAAGAAGCAAACAGTATGAAAATATCAAAGCTTAGAATGGAAAGTGCAGTACAAAAGTGAATGAAGATCAAATCTCAGAAGGGAAAGCACAGTACAGAAGTGAATGAAGATCAAAGCTCAGAAGGAAGAGTGCATTGCACAATATATCAGTTAGCAGAAGAAGCGAACAGTATGAAGCAATTCGTGATTATTGTTGATCACAATAGGATCAACAATATTCCTATGATAAAAGCTCAGGAGGGTTAGCAAATGCATAGATCAAAGCTCGGAAGGAAAAGCATATGATCAGAGTGAGAAGCCTCGGTAGTCGTCCGATTAAGAGGTTGACCATGTTGATCATCTAAATATAATGGACAGATCGGTCATATGAGTGACCATGGGCTTGAGGACCATTGGAGGATCGTGATCATCGGATTTGCAAGCCAGATCAATGTTAGGGATAAATTGCAGATATCGGAAGGAGAATTAAACGACTTGCTAGTTCCAATCCCGCAATTGGCCTAGATCGTCAGATCTCATAGACTTGGATATCGATGACTGTGGTTGATCCAATAAGCGATTAGTTTAAGTTAGATTAAGTCATGACTGTCAGATGCGCAATCGCCAGATCAACGGCAGGGATGAATTGCGGAGATCAAAAGGAGAATTAAATATCATGCTAGTTCCAATCCCTAAATTAGTTAGGACCGTCCAATCTTATAGCTTTGAAAATCGACGATTGTGGTTGACCCACCAACAACGTACAACTTCCAATTGTGGATTTTGGGTGACGAGTTAAATCACTCGCAAGTTGTGGTTCCGTAATCATCTGTGATCGGGGATCTCCTTCAAGTGTCTTCATGACCGTTGGATCACATTTTAGTGGAAGGATAGGATAAGCTGAAAGGGTTGAGAATTTGATTATCCGAATACTCGTCAGTCATCGAATCAAACACAAATTCCCGTCAGCTGTCAGATCACTTTAAAGTGGAAGGATAGGTTAAGCGAGGTAAAAGGGATGAGAGTTCAATTATCCGAATGCCCACTAGTCGGTGTATCAAACCTGAATTCTCGTCATTTGTCAGATCATTTTTGAGTGGAAGGATAGGATAAGCGATATAAGATCTGAGATCTCATTTATACAAAAAATTTTCAGCTATTGGATGATTCTAAGTGGAAGGACAGGATAAGCTAGAAGAGTTGCATCGCAGACAGATCGAGCCATCGATCTAGGATCATGATTGGGGAACAACATTTAGTTTGGGTATAAAGATGCGAGGAGGTTATGCTCTGCAAAGTTTGAGATTTGAAATACCCGAAGCCCGAAAATCCGAAATGAATAAGAACCATCGGATTTGGAGGACATACGATGATCATTGGATCAAGGTTGTTGGTCAACAGACCACTTCAATAGGGACACACAACATACCACTTCCACAAGGACATGTGGCAGACCACGTCAGCAAGAACACGTGACAAACCACGTTAGAAGACCATGTCAGCATGGACATGTGGCAGACCACGCCAATAGACCACATCAGCAAGGACACGTAGCAGACCATGTCAGAAAAGACATGTGGTAGACCATGTCAGCAGACCATGTCAGCAAATACACATGGCATAATATGATGATGACAAGCATCAAGAGGAAATTGGCTCGTGCCATGTCAACAAGTGATGTAAGCAAGTTACGTCACTCCGAGAGAATTACTTCGGGAGTTTCACCACCAAGAAATGTCAAAAGTCCCAAAGTTTCGAAGGACGAAAGTCTGAAGTCACTCTCAGTCGTCGATCTAAGATACATCGAGAGTTAGGACAACCATTAGATCCAGGAGAAGAACATGTGCCACATGAGGAGATCCACATTAGCAAGACTATGTCATCAAGGATAGATGGTGCAATCAGATAATGACAAGTGTCAAGTTGAATCGGCATTTCAGGTACGTGCAAATCACGAATATGAGTGACATGTGGTAGCTACTCGACTCATAACACATCATCAAGTGACGTGAGTAAGTTACGTCACTCTGGGAGTTTTGCTTCGGGAGTTTTACCACCAGTACTTTCCCAAAGTCCTGAATCATGAAGTCCCGAAGTGGACACGAGACGTCTGATCTCAATATTACTTTGGGAGCATTCTCATCCATCGATCTACTATAGTGGAAGAATAGTGTAAGTAGAAATTTTAACTAACAACAAGTGGTCTCCACCGTATTATGACTTACGACAACAGGTGATCACTCTGGAAGATTGACGTATGGAGGAAAGAAGGGGTTGAGATGTGAAATCTTCGAAGTCCAGAGACCCAAAGGAGATCTCGAACGTTGATCTGAAAGGGACACACGTTAGTGGATTGAGAGCTTCAGAAGATTGATGTACGGGGGAAAGAAGGGATTGAGAGTTGAGATCTCCAAATTCCGGAGACCCGAAGGAGATATCGACCATTGATCTAATGTCGGGTGTACTCTCAACCATTGATCAAAACAAAGTTGAAGGATAGCGTAAGTATAATAGACGAAGTCACAGAGTAAATGGTGGCCATCCATCTCATTTCTTTATTAAGTCTTGGTCGTTGGATTAAGCAATGAAGTATAGGTCTAAGGATCAAATCTAACCATTGATCTGGTTCTGCAAAGTAAACGTGAATCATCCGACCTATTCGGCGAAATCCTCTCCGGGATATTTGACATGTTGCAAGTCTTGAAGTCACGAAGTCCCGACAATCATCCATCTCATTGGGATATTGAATCGTGGTCATTGAATTGATAAGCGCTCGTCTCGCCTAACATCTGATTAATGCCATTGGTCATATGGTAAATATATTTAAAAGGTAGAATGGAATGCATCGCTTAAATTGATAAGCCTGTGGTTCTACACCTATGATCATATGAACATGGTTTGAAGGAAGCGCCTATTTCTGTTGTCACGGAGATGAAGGAAATCGATCCATACCTGTGATCGATTTATGAAAGTAAAAGGGGATGCCAGGTTTAACGTTGAAGACCCAAAATGATGTTCTCTGGTGGTCCCAAAAGTCGTCGTAAATAAACAAGTTAGTTATAACTTGTTTCACAAGTCGGCTCAATAACTTAAACAAGTTTTGAGCATAAGCAACTATAAATACAACCATGATTGGTTCACTAGAACGTGTGCTTGTGGAAGTAGACGAGCTTGTGGAAAATATAGTTTCGTTGAGAAAGAGCGGCAAGCAGGAAAAATGAAGGGGAAACGGTCCCGAGGTCCATGTGAATATTAGAGAGAAGAAGAATTGAAGAAGGAGTGAATATCAGAGGAAAGACGAAGTGAAGAAGGCGTGAATTTCATAGAGAATATGAAGTGGAGTGATGAGTGTTGATGGTATACCTCTGATCATGAAACATATTTGATTCAATAATGGATCACAACAACTAGAGTTGGTTGAACTACTATATGAACTCTAGTTGGAATGACTGCATTCTATCAGCAAGTTGGGTCTTCTGGCAAGCTGGGTCTTGCTTGAGAGTTGATGCTCTCTGAGGAGTTGGTGCTCCTTACTTTAGTTGGTGCTGAAACAAAATAGTTGGTGCTGGGAAAATCCTTATTATTATATTCACATATATTCATATAAATTATATACAAACATCTGGTATCTTCTGTGTCCATTTTGATTATGATTTGATTCTTCTTAATCTATTCAAATATGTTTTAGCTACTAACATGTAAGAAGAAGAAAAGTTAGAAAATTCCACACACTAATTCACCCCCCACCTCTTAGTGTGGGCAGTGTGTTCAACACACTCATCTAGCCATAAAGGATTATGGTTGGAATCAACAATTAAAAGAGTAGCTTGTTTAGTTGCAGTCCTAGCATTAAAGTCTCCTAGCAGGAGGATATTACCTTCATTTTTCAAACTATAAATATCTTGTTCTAAATTATTATAGGGACAAATTTTATCTAGATTGTTTTTCTTATAAAAAGTAGAATTAATAGGTGCAAAATAGCAAATTGCTATATACATCTTCTTAGCATTGGTGTCTGAAAATTTCTATACAAATGTACTGATTGAGAGGGTCGATCTTATGAAGTTGAATGTGAGGAGAAATGTTATTTCTAATATAACAAGTTATGCCTCTTATCCCTCTACGGTGGGATTCTTTGTTCCATGTCGACCACAAGACAAATAATAAAAATAAAATAAAAAATAAAATAATATATAAAATATAAATAATTAAATAATATATATACAATAATTAAATTAAAAATAATAAAATAATAAAAATATAATAAAAAACAGAAAATAAAATGATAGATGCAGCAATCCCTAAGTATATTAAAATAAAAATTAATATAAAATAAAAATAATAAAATAACATATATACAATAACTAAATTAAAAATAATAAAATAACAATAAAATAAATAATAAAAATAGAAAATAAAATAATATATACAACAAAAATTATCAAAAACCAAAAAAATGATGTGGCACCTTTGTATAGGTGACATGTGGTGATGAAAATATAAGTGACGTGTGGACTATGTTTCCATGTAGGTTGCCACGTCATCTAAACAGTGGAAAAACACAAAACTTCAAAAGGCCATAACTTTTGACTCGAGAGTCAAAATGAGGAAAATTTTATATCATCAAAAAGATCTTCAAGGGACGAAGATAATGGGATTATTAAAAATGGCAAATTATGAAAAGCATAAATCACTCAAAATAGGAAACCAAAAGCAAACCTATGCAATATTCTAAAATTTTTATATGAGGACCCTTTATTTTCAAGAAACATTAACAGGGGGATGTTAAGACCTCCACAAAATACTCTAATCTAAAAGAAAATCAAACCAGACCCTCACACAAGTAAAATTCAAAACAACTATTGTAAAAAATTTATTTATTTTTATTTAGAATTTATTCTATGTTCCAACAAGGTGCCACATTGTAACGACCTTGTCGTTATGACTACAAGTGACGCAAGCAAGTGCAATTATTTTTTGTTTTTAAGCAGGAAGGCAATGACGAAAATAGTTAAACCACACAACTTGATGACGAACACAATGTACATGGATCAGGCAATAGACAACAATGCCTTAGTACCCTAGAACATCATGCAACTGGGAGAAACATGCAAAAAACCAATGGCAGTTAAATCGGCTACCCGCCCGACACAACCAAGAAAATGCCTACAAGCTAAAGGATAACATCAACCACCATGACACCATGACTTGGCGACTAGTAACTAGAAAACCTCTACGACGTGAGAACCCCAAACGCGTTAAGGCATTACACACCAAGTGCCAATGTCAGGATTCAACGAACAACGCCCACATCGAGAAGCACAGAATCCGACGAAGTTATCCTTCGCTTCTATCCATCAAGGCACATAGATATCCCTTCATCATGAATCATTCTGTCACCAGGCGATGGGTGTGATGGTAACCATGGCACAACCTAACATGCCTAGACCAATATCCCAAGAAAATCCAACGCGCTAGAGACCGAATTAACTGTCAAATACAAGAATACTAGACCCAAGTACCCAATCGATCTATCTCGCCAATTGAAAGCATATCCAATGACACATCATCAAAATCAATGACGACATAAATCCAACGCAGTGACATAAACAACACGACACATGATCAACATAAAGGTTCATAATTATCGATGTTGTTCCATACATCAAATAAACTGAAGCAAAAAGATAAACAATGATCAACCATCATTATTAATTATCAAGTATTCATGGCGCGACAAGAATTTATACTACAGTACGAACATTAGTCAAATGACGCAATTACTACCTATGAAAAATTCTACAATAGTACATTACACCTGACAATAAAACAATTGAATGACACAATTTTCGTCTACAATACATTCCAACATCAATAAGTAGCTTTAAGAAAAACTCTATCATAAAGATATGCCAAATTAAATATAAAGAATTTTATAACACTTAGGTCCCCTAATTCTATGGGAATTCCTTCAATACTTCCTACGTTGTGAGGGTAGCAAGACAATAAACTCATTTCATTATGATGTCTAAGACTCCAATTACATCAAGAACGTTTAAACAACTATTACACCATAAGGCAGTCGTCATAATTCCATTTTCCATCAAGCTATGATTTAACCTTATAACATTAATTATTCAATCAACATTCTAATAACATTCTTAACATTCTTATAACATCCTTATAACATTATTAACATCAATTAACATTCTTTTAACATTCTAATATACTAATACTCAAGACCGTCTTTGTCTGATCATCGTATCATTCTCCTATGGGGTCTATGATGAGAAACCTTTAAATAAGCTAATTTTTAAGAACCATCATAGTCAACGATCATCATCAATAAATAACCACGATGATAACATTAAATGGACAATTAGAAATAAAACTTACCGTCATTCCTTTGCATTTCCTGTATCCTCATTAAACCATGGAGTTGAGGACCGACCCTGGGTACTATTAATCAATGCATTAATAAGAACTGTAAAATAGTCTTAACCATAATAAGACTTGTCACTCAAAAACACCGGGAAAGTTTATCCATCAAAACGCAGATAATAAAATCAACCCAGATAAAAGAAGATATGTTCAATCAAAAGGCGGATATTATGGAGGGCAGAGATCATCAATCAAGGCCGAGATTAATCAAATTTTTTATAAGGCAGAGATTATCAGTCCCACACAAGGATTTATCATCAAGGAAAATCGTGAAGCTCAGAGTTTAACAGTCAAACACAGTCACACAATAATAAAATCGATGTCAGTATATCAATTCACAGTCACACGATATATCTATTGGAAAACTAAAGATAAATAAATTGATGAATCTATTGATATCACTGGGTAAATATACGGGGTGAATCACACAGTAATTGGTAGTGAAAATTTAGGGCAATAAACCAAGTAAATCGTGGTTCAATCACTGACATGGATGTCTACCAAAAATTGATGTTTAATAATCAATATTGTTGTCATACCATTAAACAAAAATGGTTGTCAACACTTATATACAACCACCACAACGCAACCTAAACTGATGGGAAAACGCTACCTAACAATACTAACAATTACATGGTTGTCTAGCTAGAATATCATTGTCTATAGAGAAGGAGCATTGTCTTTCATATAATAAATTAACAAGCACGTTGTCATATAAAGTATAATAAACACCATTAAAAACATTTCCATAAAAACACATGGGGTATAGATCTGCTACATTTTAACCATGAATATTGATTCGCTGTCTAATATATATTGGATGAATGGTTGTCCATTAATGAATCTATTTCTAACCACTACACAGTCTAATAAATGTAAAAATAAATACACAGTATGAAGATGTTGCATTTTAAAAATTTGTTGTTCTTTAATTCATTAGATAATCACGTTGTCCTTCAAATTTATATATTAAATTTGTAGTATATCTCCGTGTATAATAAATTTTCTACCAGGGGAGATATAAAATTGCTGACCCACATATTAAGATGTTGTTGAAGTCATAAAACAGAGTCAAATATGTAGGTAACAGGCAGAGTGAAAAAATGGTAAGGTTGGCACAATATAGATGAAATCGCAGGGTAACTAAATGCTAAGAAAGATGGATCGTTGCCCAAAACACAGTAAACACACAGACATTCAAGTAAATTTTTGTTGTTGTTGTTCAAGTGCAAATGCAGGCATTCAAGGTAAAATCGCAGTGATTGGTATCACTCTCCAAATGTAGAGAAAAATAAGGGTAATAAAAGGCAGCCCAAGGGGGACAAAACACAGAGTAAACGAATATAAGTATAATTGTAATATTCGGTGAGTGTATAGGTGAAACGTAGAGAAAATGAAGGTAATGAATCATAGAGTTAAATATGTTGAAACGCAGTCTAAAATATGCTGAGGTGCAGTCTGAATATATGTTGAAAACACAGCCTATGTATGTTGAGATTTTACCAATCAAGAGTTAGGAACTGTCATTAAAATCACAAAGAATAAAATGCCATCCAAAAACGCAGGGGTGATATAAAAACGCAGAGAGCATTAAGTTGTTCACAGCAAGAAATGATAAACAAAACGCAGAGATACTCAATCGCAAGAAGGCACAAGGACAATCATTCAACCATGAATAAATCAATGCAGAGATAAGCAAGGGGTAGACAGCTGGGCAAAAATTATCCCGCACTCATCATCCATGCTCAAAAAAGAAGGGAATTTGAATCTATAGGCATTTAAACACCGAAGTGACGATCGTCGATTCATCTCCTAACCAACTGCTCAGGCATGGACTGATGACTGAAGGGATAAGGGAAAAACACAAAAATTCTGCGTAATAATCAATAAAACGAAAACAAAATAGTCATAGAAATCAGGGTGGGGTTGCCAAGGAAATCAATTTAGAATGAAGCGAGTGTAAGACTAAGATGAATTTAAGTTATTTGATTAAAATGCTAAGTAAAACACATTTCCTTACACAATAGAGGTACAGTAATGAAAATGCAAGAAAAACATTAATCTACCATTCAAAAATAAACGCATGTGTACTGTAGCCCAATGCAACCACTCCGAGTCATTGTTCCATCTGTGCTCCATCCAACTCTCACTTGTCGATCGATGTGACCTCATAGATACCTCCCCACCAACGCTAGGGGTACTATTCTTCCCCCTGAGCCCCCCGAGCCGCAAAGGGGCCACACACACTATACCATAGAACAACTAGCACCCAGCTCGCCTCACAAGGTCGAGCTACCACTCATTACTTGAGCTGGGTATCCCAACTCCCACAAGATAAGTCAGTCAAGATAAAATTTCAGTAGCGTAACGTTATACATAAAGATGAGATCTGTACTCCTCCTCCTCCATCCTTTTTATAGAGTTTTTTGAGTGATTTATTTCCCAAATTCTCATTTAATTTCTTTTTCATTATTTTAATCAGAAAAAACCTCCCCCATACACATGTCACCCATCCCCCTAGTTGCACCTTAAATTAAATTCATTATTTATTTAATTATTCCTATTTCCCTCACCCACCAAAAATCATTCCTAAAAACGCTCCTTTGTGTCTCAATATTCCCTTAAACATTTTATATGACTTACGCCTTTACCAAATTCCTAGTTGAGTTCATAATTAGAAAGTTCTTAAAGGCAAGATTCCTTACTAAGTTAGACATTCAACTTTTTCCTAATGTTTCCCTTTTTCTTTATGTTTCCCCCTTTTTCCCTTAGTTTCCTATTTCTTTTAAGTTTCCCTCTTTTCCCTTTTTAACTAAAACACAAATTAGTAAGTGTAGAAAACCCACCTTTTACCCCTTTTTCTTTTTAATTAATAAAATTTGATTAGCATATGTAGATAAAACAATCATGTCCCTTTTAAAGTTTTAATCCCCCAATATAATTTGATTTTAATAAATTAATTGAATTTCTTACCCCCCTTCTTGTCATATGCTTAATTATGATTATTATTTTTGACCACAAGTGTCACTTAGACCTAGATTTTAATTTCACTAGGTTGGGCGACATTTTTATTAGGGAAAAAATGTTTTTTAAATCTTACTTGTCACATCATTCATTCTAAGGCCATCTAGGTTTATTCACTTACCAGTTAAAATTATGATGCGCCCTTCAGGACACACTAGGTACTCCAAGGGTGCCACTCGCCTCTTTCTGTTTTCCTTATGTGATGTGCCCTTCAGGACACACTACGTGCTCCAAGGGTGCCACTCGCCTCTTTCCATTTTCCTTGTGCGACATGCCCTTCAGAACGCACTACGTGCTCCAAGGCTGTCACTCACCTCTTTCCGTTTTCCTTGTGCGACGTGCCATTCAGGATGCACTACGTGCTCCAAGGGTGCCACTCGCCTCTTGACTGACTTGGTAGACATCAAAAACCCCTAGAGTCAATACTTTGCCAGGTGATCTTGTGGGAGACTAAGGGCCTCTAAGGAATAAGGCCCCTTCCTTATTGTGTGCCCCTTATAATCATCGTGAGTGACTGTCACAGTCTTCCCTCATGACATCGTGGGTCTTCTTGAACTAGGTAATCGTTAACCTATAGTTTGAGCCACGGTGGGAGTGCTAGTAAGATTGGCAGGGATGTTGTCCACACCTCTCTCTCAAGTCTCTGGTTGTCTTGCTTGACCCCTCTACTCCACATGTGAGTTTGGTCGGCAAGCTATCGTCATCCTACATCATCAACGAATCATGTCAAAAAATAATCAATCATCATAACATCTAATCATATTTACATATGTCACATCAACAATATTCAACCCAACATTCCACTCCCTAACTCAATCTGAATTCCAAGGGGTTTCATCGATGCCTCTGCATCCTTGAGGTCCAAAGTCCTACACACTCAGGAGAACCCACTCAATAGCACGTGTCTATATAAATACAAAAAATAACATATCATCATATCCATAATGCCTCATAATCATAATCAAACTGACAATAGTATAATAATATGGATCACTTGCAAGCAAGTGTCCTCAAAGAATAAGTTCACTCAGTGCGCGCAAGAGTGGGATGTTACATACACCCCCTCTTGGTCTAAAATCCGTCCCAAAGTTTCAAAATATATAAGTGCCGAAACAAAGTGTATCACAATATCATAAGTATACCCATCAAACAAAATGGAAACTATTGACGCATATCATATGTGTCCTCCCAGGTCACCGAGTGAGGACTATAGTTGTCCCACTGGACCTTGACCTGATCTACAGTTCGACGTTGTAGTTGTCAAATTCGATGGTCCAGGATGCAGATTGGCTCTGTTGTGAGTGCACCCTCATCTGATCCTGCAAAGAACTCATGTCAACAACATGAGCAGGATCACTAACATAATGTCTCAAAGAGAGATGAGAAGGACATTGTGTGTCTACCTCAAGAATCGGGCAAGGCTAGTCAATAGGGCATAGGCCCTCTCTTCTCCACAATCTCACAGGATCCCACGAATCTAGGAGAGAGTTTATCACCCTTTCCAAACTGGATCGAACTCTTATGCGGTTTCACCTACAAGAAGACTCGATCGACAACTTCATAACTACAATTGACATGACCCGCATCGGCATAACTCTTCTACCAATCTTGTGCTTCCTTTATCCTATATCTTATTGTTTGCATTCGATCTTCCATTTCTTGGATCGCTTCAGGTCCCACCAGAACCCTATCCTTCAGCTGATACCACTCAAAGGCATTCGACACTGTCTCCCATAAAGAAACTCGAAAGGCGCCATCATAATTGTGCCTTGATAACTATTGTTATATGTGAATTCTACCAGTGGCAAGAATTATTCCCAATGCTTCTGTTGGTCCATTACGTACATATGCAACATGTCCTCCAAGATTGGTTTGTTCGTTCGGTCTACCCATCTGTCTCTGGGTGGTATGCAGTACTAAAGTTAAGTTGGGTTCCCAAGGACTCTTGGAAACTAGTCCAAATCGTTTAGTAAACACTGATCCTCGATCAGATATAATCCTCTTAGGCCCACCATGCAGCCTCACAATCTCATTGATGAAAACTCTAGCTATGCCAGGTTCCTGATACATCATATGCATAGGAATAAAATGAGCACTCTTCGTCAGAGTGTCAACTACCACAAAAATCGAGTCATGTCTCCTTGCCATTAGTGGCAATCCAACAATGAAATCCATCGAAATGACCTCCTATTTCATTTCCGGAATAGAGTGTGGCTGTAGTAATCCTTTTGGATGTCTATGTTTAGCCTTCACTTGCTAACATTCTAGACATCTGGTCATGTAGTTGACTATGTCTTCCTTCATTCCTTTCTAGAAGAATAAGGGTTTAAGGTCCGCCCTCATCTTCATGACCCCCAGGTGAGCCATGTACACTGCTATGTGAGCCTCATTGAGGATCAAACTCCTCAACTCGTTGTTCGGTGGTACGTAAATTTGATTTTTAAATCTCAATGATCCATCGTTGTCCAAGTAAATCCTTCAAATTTTGGTACCATCTTATGTTTTGTCCGATAAAATACTTGACCTCTTTGTACCAGTCATCGTTGTGTTGTAAAGTTAGAATCTGTTCACATAGATTCATCAGAAGAGGCAATCACCGAAAAGATGCATGGTCTCTGACTCAACACATCCACCACATTGTTCACTATCCCTTTTATTTAAGAAATCTCGAAATCATACTCACTAAGCAATTTCGACCAACGTCGTTGTCCTCGTTCAAGTCGCTTGTGTAAAGATGTGTTGTAGTCCACATTGGTCTTTTTTTAGTTCAGTTTATGTCCAATAAGGTAGTGTCTCCAAACTCTCAAGGAATAAACAATGGCTAACAACTCCAAATCATGTGTCACATAGTTCTCCTCATGCCTTCTCAACCTTCTCGAGATGTAAGCGATCACTCGATCGTCTTGCATTAAAAATCCACCTAAGCCTTCCTTGGATGCGTCAATGCATACCAAGAAGTCTGTGTCCATGTCAGAGACCTTTAGTATCGGTGTTGTTGTCAACAACTCTTTGAGCCTCCGAAAGGCTTGCGTGCATTTCTCGGTCCAAACAAACTTCTTGTTCTTCTTCTACAATTCCATGATCGAATTTGATATCTTCGAAAATCCCTCAACGAACCGTCGATAGTATCCTGCTAAACCCATGAAGCTATGCACTTTCGGGACATTCGTCGATGCAAGCCATTCCATAATAGCCTCGACCTTTGCTGGATCCACGATGATACCTTTGCCGGAGATGACATGCCCTAAGTAGTAAATCTTCGATTGATAAAATGAGCATTTAGAAAAATTCCCAACAATTTGTTCTCTCCCAGACACTTTAGTATCAAGCACAAGTGCTCGTCATGGTCCTCCATCGTCCGAGAGTAATTCAAAATATCGTCAATGAATACTTGGACAAAATTGTCCAAGTACTCGTGAAACACCCCATTCATCAAACTCATAAATACCCTAGGGGCGTTTGTCAGTCCATAAGGTAAAACAGTAAAGTTGTAAGGTACAAAACTCATCTTAAAGGCGGTCTTAGGGAGGTCATCCTCCTTGATCCATAACTGGTGATACCCTGATCTCAAGTCAATTTCTAATAACACTGTCGCACCTTTCATCTGATCAAACAAATCATCAATCCTTGGAAACGGATATTGATTCTTGATTGTTGCTTTGTTCAATTGACGGTAGTCAATGCAGCATCTCCATGACCCATCCTTCTTTTGTATGAAAACAACAGGCGTACCCCACGTTGACAAACTGGGATGTATAAGTCCGAGGTCTAGCAACTCCTTCAGTTGCATTCTCAACTTCTGTAACTTCGGGGTCGACATCCGATAAGGCATTCTTTCTATCGGTTCTGCCCCTAGTTTTAGGTCTATGGTAACTTCCAATTTCCTCTCCGACGATATCCCAGGTAACTCCTTTGGAAAGATATCCACAATCTCTCTCACCGCAGGAAGGTGTCCTAGACCTTCTGCTACTCCCTTCGCGTTTAACGCAAGGATCGCATAAAGCTTACATCCCTTGTGCATGCTCTTCCATAGCTGCAAGGAAGAGATGAACCTCAGGGAAAATCCTGGTTCCTACCTACAATCACGCATCTCTATCCCTCATCATCGACCAAGCTCAACCATGTCGTCTTACATTTGAGTATCACCTCAAGTGATTCCAACCAGTCCATACTAATCACGATGTCATAAGATCTCAAGATCGTGACGTATAGGTTGGACCTGGTGAAAAACTCTCCCGGGTTAAGGCTACATCCCGTAACCTTCCCACCAACCTTCTGTTTGGGTCCCGAAGCCATCTCTACAATGCTAAACTCATCTTGTTCGACTGCCTTTACCTTAAATCATTTTAGCGTTGCACCAGAAATGAAACTCTCGATAGCACCGAGATCTATCAAAATACTAAGGGTCTGGTCAACGATGGTACCTGACGTCTCGAGCACAGTCGACTGGTGCTCTGCTTGGAGGTTATTCACCGCTGCATGAATCTAATGAGCCTTGCCCAAATCTCCCACAGTAGTGGGTCCGACTGATCCAGATGCTTTAGTCCTCTCCTGGAACCGTTCCTCGAACAGTTCCCATGAAATGTCTTTGAATTCCATGTTCAACTACGGCAGGAGCGTCTTCCACCATAGAAGAGTGCTCCCCTTTATTTCAAAGACCTCCATGCAAACTGTCATGTTGGAGGTAGTCGTGAAGTGCACATCACATCGCCAAATTCTCCAACCATGCCTCGATGGTTGCACCGTCTAGGGCACCAAAGAACTCATAAATTTGACCTTCTCGACTTCACGGTGAATACTAATGGTACTGGCTGGGCACGTTCTGGACCCTCAGGGGTACAGGAACCCTGGCCTCATCTTAGTACAGATGGTGAATCAAGGCCTCTGACAATGTCTGGAAGGACCTTGTTAGACCATCATCATCCCTTACAACAATCGAATCCATCCCAAGGGCTTGTTCTTCCCCCCTTGGGTTAGACTCTAAGGGTGTGGGTACTTCTGGAGGCATCGCACCTCCTTCCATGGCACCATGCTGCGAACTCTTGTGGAGTCCTCTAATCAAGATCACCGCATGGACGTGTTAAGGTTTTAATTAGTGCTAGGTTATTACTCAAGGGTTTAGTGTAGAGGAAAGCATGGAGATCCACATTCACAGGGTTGAACCCCCTTTGATACCATATGTAACGACCCTGTCATTATGACTAGAAGTGATGCAAGCAAGTGTAATGTTTTTTTGTTTTTAGGAAGGAAGGAAATGATGACAATAGTTCAACCACACAACTTGACAATGAACACAACGCATGCAGATCAGGCAACAAACAACAATTACTCAGCACCCTAGCACATCATGCAACTGGGTGAAACATGCAAAAAACCAATGGAGTTAAATCGGCTACCTGCCCGACACAACCAAGACAATGCCTACAAGATAAAGGACAACATCAACCACCCCGACACCATGAATTGACGACAATTAACTAGAAAACCTCTATGGTGCGCGAACCCCAAACGCGTTAAGGTGTTACACACCAAGTGTCAACATTAGGATTTAATGAACAATGCCCACATTAGGAAGCACATACTCCGGCCAGGTTATCCTTCACCTCTATCCATTAGGGAACGCAAAGATCCCCTCATCAAGAATCATTCCGTCACTAGGTGATGGGTGTGACAGTAACCATGGCGCAACCTAACATGCCTAGACCAATATCCCAAGAAAATCCAACGCGTTGGAGACCGAATTAACTGTCAAATACAAGAAGACTAGACCCAAGTACCCAATCGATCTGTCACACCAATTGAAATCATATCCAGAGAGACATCATCGAAATCAATGACAACATAAACCCAACACAGTGACATAAATAACACGACACATGATCAACATAAAGGTTCATAATTATCAACGTTGTTCCATACATCAAATAAACTGAAGCGAAAAGATAAATAATGATCAACCATCACTATTAATTATCAAGTATTTATGGCGTGACATGAATCTATACTACAGTACAAACATTATTCAAATGACGCAATTGTTAGAAAAACAGGACCGCGAAGCAATAAAATAAAACAAATGCAGAAACAAAACAC
>SNQJ01S0180748.1:4272-23630 GCA_010110895.2 Picea sitchensis | reverse complement strand
GTTATGGACACTTATGCACTTCTAATCAATGGTTAAGTACAAAAGTAATGTAAAATATTATGCAAAACAGATTAAGCATATAGTAATGAGAGAGGACGTTGTGTACCTTGGAATGATCAAATGAAGTGATATTATGAGTCTAAATACAACTGATGAAGGGTATAATAATGGCAAAAAGTATGGGCAAAAAGGTACAATATGTAGTCCTAACAAGAGCAATGAACCATTATAAGGGAATGTTGATATCGTGGAATCCCACGAAAGGAGAGATCGAAACTTGGCTAAGAACTAAGGAGCTATAGTTTGCACAGAAAGACAATAGAAACCCTAGACTAACACCTCACAAATATCTTGATAAATACATGTTTACTTATTTACACGAAGTCTTTTTCTGTGATTTTCCACATCTATTGAAGGAGTGGATACTAAGGTTGAAGGATAACCATGCAACGAACCAGATTCGACAGCTAGAGTGGACCCCAGTACAGATTGAGCAGTTATAACAGGTGAAAAACTAGTTCACCCGTGCAGTAGAATTTTGGCTTGACAGTATTGTGGCAGGTTTTATAACATAGTTTGCAGTCGACACAACGAAGTTGTACAGCGCAGTGGGGCAAGAGTTTCTACATGGACCTCAAGGAAGGTACATTCGATTACCGTATACTTTTATTAAGATATTGTTGTATAACAAAGGAGTACTGACAATGGAGTCAGACAACTAAACTTCCCTGTATGCATGGGGGAATGGGGGAAGCACTGACAGTAAGAGGAGAAATGGAAGGAGGAAAGGATAAGGGCAATATGGAGGAACCCTTGGACCTGATCATGATGGACGACGACCAGATCAAGAAGATCATAGCGAAAACTGGAAAGACGCGTAGCGGAGTACCCTACCAATACAAGGTGAATACCAAGAATAGAGTTGTAGCCGCGAGAGAAGGCTTGGCGAGTAATGATGAGGAGGTAGAGGATCTTTGGGATGTGGAGCAGATTGAGGAAATCCTACACGCAACATATGAGAGGAAGAAGAGAGGTCCAAGAATGGAAAGAGAAGGAAGCAATCCTATCCATATTAATGTTAGTTTGGAACCCATAAACCCATGTGCGACTAATAAACCAAAGAGAACACCACCATTTAGACAACCGAAGTTCAGAAGCAGTTAGATAGCAAGAAGTACATCCACACAAGGAACTACAACTAGAGGAGCCAGTTCAGGCAGCACTAGTCAAGTATCTACACCGTGCGGAGGTAGTAGCTCAGCATTCATAATGGCAGGACACTATCCCACCATCAGGTTACCAGAATTTCGAGGAGAATAAGAAGAAGACCCTGAGAAACACTTGTTCATTTGTGAAAAGATATGGGAAGCAAAACAGATCACTGATGAAGATACCAAACTTGCGCAGTTAGCGATTACGCTAAGAGACCGTGCACTAGACTAGTACATGATTTTAGACGCAAACAGTGCCCCTGGGACGACAATGACACTGACAAACATTAAGAAGTTACTGATAAATGAGTTCCAAAAGCCGAGCTCAAAGGATTAGTACATGAATGATATGATCAAAATAAGACAAAAACCAAGAGAATCTATATGGGAGATTGACCAGAGATTCAAGCGACTGAAGGGAAATTTAAAATATCTCATGATCGACATGCAACATCGACACTTGTTTGTCAATTAACTGCTCCCACACTTAAAATATCCATTGTGACAATAGAATTTCCATACGCAGGTAGAGGATCTGCATACAGCCTTGCAACTGGAAGAAAACTAGTACCAGGAAATAGACCCAGCCATTGAATAGTTGAAGGAAGACTTGAAGAAATTAACGTTTCAACTAAACCAGAATAAGAGAAAAGACAAACACAAAGCTATCTGGTGTACCACATGCAGGACGGATGGCCACCACAAGAACGAATGTCCAACATTCGCGCAGTATATGGCAGTGGGAATGCCAAACCTATTACCCACAAGAGGAACATGGTGTGAAGTCTGTAAGAAACCAGGTCACGACCCCTATCACTGCCCGATGATGCAAAAATACCAAACAATCCCAAAGAGCTCATATTGCACCTTTTGTAAGTCAGCGGGTCACGATGACAAATATTGTAGAACTATGGAGTTGATGCAAGAAAGGACATCAGGCGCATATAGAGTGCAGGCAGAAATGATGACAGGCCAATCCGCACCACAATTTAATCCATTTCCAGCTCCATACAACACTGCACAACAACAATATAATAATGCACCACAACCATACAATAACACACAACCACCATACAACACGGCATAACCTCAGTACAATACCACACATTATAATCAGACACCTCAGTATAATGTGCTAAGAGGAGATAGAGCAAGCTACAGAGGTGGAGGATGAGGAAGAGGAGGTTTCAGACGAGGTAGAGGACCAGTAGTGTGTCACAATTGTCAACAACTAGGACATTATGCAAGAGAATGTCTACTTCCACCAACAACTTGTATGTATTGTTGCGCATCAGACCATGATACAGAATAATGTCTGACACTGCTAGTAAAGATCGAGGAAAAGAGGAACCAGAACAACCAGAATGTTCAGTGGATTTCAACCGAAGCAAGGGATGAAGGATGGAACATCAATATAGTTACTTGCGGAGGACCTAAAACAGGGGACAACGTTGTTCGACAAGAGCCAACACAAAACCAATGGGTGAAAAAGAACATTGAACCAAGAAAGCAGTTCGACGCGCAGAAGGAAAAGGAGATATTTAAAAAATCCCAACAAGAATTCCAGAAGGAAGATATTTCGATGACTTCAACTGCACAACAAAGTAAGGAAGCACCAGAATACGAAATGGCTGCATTATTGGATCATACCAGCGAAACACATTCTGTGGGACAAGTAAGTACAATCAAAGGATTTTTTCAATCATGTGTAAAGGTATTAAGTGATCCACCATCTGTGAAAATATTTCAAAATATACTAGAAAAATGTAGCATCTAGACGGAAGGAAAACTAGAACAAAAAATAGTTAATCACCTACACACAAGAAGAAGAAGAAGAAGAAGTAGGGAGTTTAGACTGAATTCCAACATTGGATATTTCAATATGAGAGACATCATACTGGATCTAGGATATGAAGTTAATGTATTACCAAAGAAGACATGGCAATGCATGGGAGAACCCACATTAGGCTATTCACCTATTCAATTGAAACGGGCAAACCAACACAGAGTCCTACCAATAGGTAGACTAAAAAGGAGTGACAGTAGACCTAGATGGAGTGTGCAACTAAAGAAGATTTTGAAATTATTGAAATAGTGGATGGAACAAAAACTTACCCAACGTTGCTTGGTCTAGATTGAGCGTTTGACAACCAGGCCATAATCAAATTCAAGACCGGGAAGATGGCATTTGAGTCAGGAAACTACACGGTCATCGCACCATTAGATCCATCGAAAGGGGAGAGGTTCATAGAACCCACTTGTCTAGACTTAGAGGAAATCGACCAGTTGTATAGAACAACTGCACACGATGAGGATTACGTAAACCCAACTGTAGATGGGATATTCAGTTGGAAAAGCATTACTTCATGTGCAACAGATTCTAATACCGGTTTAGAGAATTGGAAACAAAGGCTACACGAAGTATCTGTTAGGGGCCCTATAATCATAGGTAACTCAATTTTCGGTTGCTTATTTGGCATTGCTCCCACGATGAAGACATCTGGCGTACTCGACTCGGTTGATTCCATTTTCCCCTCCATTTGTTTGACCCGATCCTTCATCACCCTGCTGCATCCTTCGTCCACCTTCGTGCCCTCACTCCCTTGGACACATCTCACCCACCACTTCTCCCTACATAAATAAACCAACTTAGGATAAAAACATTAGGTTAGTAGTTAAATTAGACTTGTTAATAATAAATTAATTAATTAATAATTAATAACTAAGTTAGTTTGTGTAAGTTAATAATTAGGTTAGTTTACTAAGTTAAAACATTAACTAAGAATTAAACTATTAAACATATAAATTAAAAAACACAAAACATAAATTAAATAAAACAAATTTTAAAATAAAACATTTAACAATTATATAAAACATATATTAAAATGAAACAATATAAAAACAAATAAAAAAGCACATATTAAAAAATACATAACAAATAAACCAAACGAAAAATAAAAAGAAAACAAAAAGAAAAAAGAAAAACATTAAAACAAAATTAAAAACAAAAACGAAAATGAAAACACGTAAAACAAAAAAGGTAATAAATAAAACAAAAACGTAATAAATAAAACAAAAAAGTTAAAATGTAATAAATAAAACAAAAAATTTAAACGTAATGTATTGGGAGGGACACTTGTCACCTCCTGGTGAAATCGGACCCCCCCTCCCAATACCACTTACCACCTCAGGGGGGTCTGACCAAAACCACTTTCCCCTGCAAAACCGCTCACCCAAGAAAAAAACCAAAAAATTGTTTTTGTCAGTTTTGACCCGTTGATTTCCGGGAAGGATTCCGAGAAAACAGAGATGGATTTTTAAAATATGAGAGAGGTTTTTGTTCAAAAACGGGCTGAAGAAAAAAATCCTCACTCAGGTTTTTCACAAGTGCCACCAGTTGGGATAATTGAAGCCATCTTTCAGCCCCATTTTTCAGATTTTTGGTTTTTCTGTTTCAGTCCTAATTTTGTGGGAGTTGTTTAGGGGAGATGGATACGAATTTGGAGAAACCAAAGGAGGTTTTTGTCCAGCACATGTTCATATACAATAATGTCAACCATATTATGCACAGGTGTCACCGTTGAGGAGAAACATATGTCTGAGTGGACCCCTTTTTTGCAGAAATTCGGCCTGTTTTTCATGGCGGACAATTCAAGATTTTTAGGGATTTTATTCCTATTTTTGGCCGAGGTGGTTGAATCCGACCTCCTAAGCCTGGTGAAAATATTTTCTATAAATTTTTGTAATGTAAATGTTGATGCTCTCGACTTGGGGGGATCAGTGAGGGAACCATGATTTGATTTGTATAAAATCTCGCAGAGCCTCCATGGATTTGTATTTTAGTAATACAGTGTTATGTTGTAGGATTCTTGTGACTAATTTGACTGGTGATGTGCATCCTTCTTTGTAAATTTGTTTCTCTATTATCATAATTAATTTATGCCTCTGAATTATTCCAAGAAGATTAATAACATAATTGGTTTTAATGTACCGTCTGTCTCTTGCTTGGTATAGTTTTTTATGTTTTCCACTGAAGATTAAACTTAGAAGTCTCAGTTGCTCTGTGTTTAATTGGATTTATTAACCTGTTCTATCTCTCCCATTTCATTTAAATTAAAATATCCAGTGATTTGTCTACCTTTCCCTACAAAGATTAGTATGTTGACATGGATTTTTTATTATTCATTGCAGTGACTCCATAGCCCATGGTTTATCTTCTCTTCCCCTACCCAATTCTTAAAAACAAATCCTATGTTATGCATAACTAGCCTAATATCCTATTCCAAACCAAGATACATGAGACAGAGAGATCCCTCTCTGAGTCTTAGATGGATAGATCCCATACTCGAAGCGGTTTTGATGTTGCCTTTGTGATTGCCTTCACAGACTTGGGAAAATTTATAGAGTGCTAACATAATGGCGACCATACTGGGGAACTTTCTCCAGTAGTGCACTTCAAGTTTCAGATCTGATCACTGATGGTGGATAGTGACCAGACACAAGAAAGTTTGAAATCTTTCACCTGGCGACTCCAAAGCAGCTCCAAACAGTGTTGACTCGAAGATTCCACTGGAGGAAGAACCTAAAGCATGACCAAGCAACCTAGAAAGATGAGGTACTGAAGCTCAAATTGTATTCATGATATTATTGGTTTCATCTGCAATTACTTTATCTCTTATCATGATCCTGGTCCAGAGTATATTGTTGAAATCCAGGATGATCATTTTCAACCTGAAGAACCTCAAAGGATTGAGCCCATTCCCATAGCTCTGGTACAAACTCCAACACCTATAGAAATCCTTGATAGACACAAGCCTCCTGCTTCATTCCCCACAATAGTCAAAATCTCTAACACATAAGTAAAACTCCCAAAGTTTCAAGATGAATTTCCAGATAGTTATAAGCCCTTTGCTTTACCTCCTATACCTGTGAAAGTCCTAGACCAATACAAGCCTCTAGATTTGCCTCCTATTCTCCATGACCTCCCTATCAATTACATCAATAATATGCCCAGGTTTGATGGAGAGAATGTGAAGATCACTGCTGAAAAACACATCCAAAATCTTGAGGATTTTCTTGATCTGTTTGAGGTGGAAGAAGACAATGTATGTATTAGGCTGTTTTCCCTATCATTGCTAGGTAAAGTTAAAGATTGGTTAAAAACCTTCCAGCTGCAAGCATCATCAATTTTCGTCAATTTGTGCAAGTTTTCCTAGATATATGGGTAATCATGGGAAATATATTTCTCAACCTAGAAGAGTATGAACATTTGAAAAGACAGCCAGGGGATACAGCACATCAGTTTTCATCCAGGTTCAATAAGGTATATCATGCAATGTCTACTGATATAAGGCCACCCCCAAGATTAGCTCACTTGCATTACCCTGATGCTTTCGATCCTGAGATGGCATTCCAATTAAGAGAAAGGAACACTGCCACCCTTGAAGAAATGAAAAAGATTGCAGTTGATGTGGAATCTAACTTGTTGAACCGAAAGGCAAAGTTAAAGGCAGAAGAAAAAGACAGAACATAAAAGGAACGGATGACATATTCAGAAGTGAAACTAGATGTCCTATCAAACACTGTAAGAGAGATGATGCAGAGGATTAGTAGAAAAGATGAACTTCTTGTTCAAAGACCACATGTGCCAATAGTTCCAGAACAGAAAAAGATCCATGTCCCCAAACACTTTGTAGTTCATCCTTGGTACCATGGTTTGGATAATGATTATTTCATGTATTCAATTCACAACACAGTCAAAGATGAAGCTCCATATCAACTTGCAGAGGAACAACCAGCTGATATGATGTGCATGTTTGATGACATTTCTTACCTGGATAATCTACCCAAGTGTGATTAGTATGATGATGATCATGAGGATGAAATAGACGTTGACTATTCAAAGCAATCAACGACATGTGGCTGGCAGGAAGAAGATCAATTACAACTCAGATATGACAATCAGCCTTTGCACAACAATCATGACAGCGATGAGGAAAATGTAGAAAATCTCAGAGTAAGGGGAAGCACTCTACCCTTATGTTTCTCATATTTTCAATTTCTGAAAAGAAACTCTAGGCAAGTTGTAAATAGTGAAGACAAAAATTTTTATGATGAGTCAGTAAAGGATGTCATTGATGACATGGGATCTGTTTTAGACCCAAAATCACATTCACTAATTTCCCTTGATTTTCAAAGTCTAGATGGAAGTCCAGAGCTCGAAACAAGATTTGAATCAGTGGAATGTAATTATGTACCATTAGATTATAATTCATTTCAAATTTTGAAGGAGACTCTTGAACAAATGTTGAAGGATAAACACATAGAAAGTCATGAAATTTCACTTGGATCAATGCAGCAATCTTGTCAGTGTTTTCAGGATCCAATAACTGATCGATTGGATGACCTGTGTGGTCAAAATCATTCTTCATTCGCCAGTCATGAGCTGAAAAGTTGTTATGATCTTGAAATGGTTAGGCAATCAGCTTCACAATCTAGTTCAGCAACAATCTTACTGCTAAACCTATCAAAAAAATTGCAGCCATATCATCCATTGCATGAGGATGAAAATAGCATAGATACAGTGCCAAATGATGTTGTTGACTTGGATAAATTTAAAAATCAAGGAATAGGTCAGTTCTACCTTGATCCTATAGTCACCTATATGGAGAAATTTTTCACTACAGAGCCCCAATCTATCTCTGGCATCAATTTTGTTCTTCAGGATTGTCGAGGTCTCTGTTGTAAGGATCAATCATGTTTTTAGCAGTGGCCATTACACTTTGCAGTTTTGAATCTTTGGACAAAAGGTCAAGTTGCATTTTTTACCGTGCTAACAAGCAGTGAAGCAGTCTAATGGTCTCAACAGTTACTTGATTGGCTTCATTGGAATTTTTGTGTTATCTGATTTAGCATGATTTTCAGTAGTATAGGGTAGGTAGGAGAGTGTGAATAAGATCAGCATTCTGAGAATCTCTTTTTTAGCAGTGTTCATTTTGATTTGGTTTCAGTTGAAAGATAAAAAAAAGGTGCAGGTTGCAGAATAAGATCTTGGGATCATCCCAATAAATAAGGCATCAGTCTGCATATTCAGAGTTCAGTGGTTCTTGACACCTCATGACAGAGTTGACATCCCTAGGTGGAGCCTATGTTAGGGGTCCTATAATCATAGGTAACTCGATTTTTGGTTGCTTATTTGGCATTTCCCCCGCAATGAAGACATCTGGTGTACTAGGCTTGGTTGATTCCATTTTCCCCTCCATTTGCTTCGTCTGATCCTTCATCACCCTGCTGCATCCTGCGTCCACCTTTGCGCCCTCAGTGCCTTGTCCATTTGTCCCTTGGCCACATCTCGCCCACCACTTCTCCCTACATAAATAAACCAACTTAGGATAAAAACATTAGGTTAGTAGTTAGATTACACTTGTTAGTAATTAATAACTAATTTAGTTTGTGTAAGTTAATAATTAGGTTAGTTTATTAAGTTAAAACATTAACCAAGAATTAAACTATTAAACATATAAATTAAAAAACACAAAACATAAATTAAATAAAACATTTAACAATTATAAAAAACATATATTAAAATGAAACAATAAAAACAAACAAAAAAGCACATATTAAAAAATACATAACAAATAAACCAAACGGAAAATAAAAAGAAAACAAAAATAAAAAAGAAAAACATTAAAACAAAATTAAAAACAAAAAAGAAAATGAAAACACGTAAAACAAAAAAGATAATAAATAAAACAAAAATGTAATAAATAAAACAAAAAAGTTAAAATGTAATAAATAAAACAAAAACATAATGTGCACCTTATGCACATATCCCAAAGCAAACAAATCAATGCTCATGAATTTAGTCGGACCCCCCGTGGTTTTCGAGATTTAATGAGGGGGCGTCCGATAAGTGCTATTGGGAGGGATACATGTCACCTCCTGGTGAAATCCCCCCTCCCCTCCTCCCAATACCACTTACCACATCNCAAAACCACTCACCCAAAAAAAAAAAAAAAAACGTTTTTTCCAGTTTTGACCAGTGGATTTCCAGGAAGGATTCCGGGAAAATGGAGATGTATTTTTAAAATACGAGAGAGTTTTTTGTTCATAACATTATGAAGAAAAAAAACCTCTCTCAGTTTTTTTACAAGTTCCACCAATTGAGAGAATCAAATCCATATTTCAGCCTCATTTTTTCAGATTTTAGGTTTTTCTATTTCAGTCCTGATTTTGCGGGAGCTGTTTCGACGATATGGATACGAGTTTGGAGAAACCAAAGGAGATTTTTGTATAGAACATGTTCATATACAATAATCTCCTCAATATTGTGCACATGTGTCACCTTTGAGGAGACACAGATGTCTGAGTGGACCCCTTTTTTGCAGAAATTTGGCCCGTTTTTCATGGTGGGCAGTTCAAGATTTTTAGGGATTTTATTCTTATTTTTGGCCGAGGTGGTTGAATCCGACCTCCTGAGCCTAGGGAAAATATTTTCTATAAATTGTTGTAATGTAAATTTTGATTCTCTTGACTTGGGGGGATCAGTCAGGGAACCATGCTTTGATTTGTATAAAAGCTCACAGAGACTCCATGTATTCATATTTCAGTAATACAATGCTATGTTGCAGGATTCTTGTGACTAATTTGACTGGTGATGTGCATCCTTATTTGTAAATTGGTTTCTCTGTTATCATAATTAATTTCTTCCTCTGAATTATTCCGAGAATATTAAGAACATAATTGGTTTTAATGTACCCTATGTCTCTGGCTTGGTATAGTTTTTTATGTTTTCCACTGAAGATTAAACTCAGAATTCTCAGTTCCTCTTTGTTTTATTGGATTTCTTAACCTGTTCCATCTCTCCCATTTCATTTAAATTAAAATATCCAGTGAGTTTTATACCTTGCCCTGCAAATATTATCCTGTTGACATGGATTTTTTATCATCCGTTGCGGTGACTCCATAGCCCATGGTTTCTCTTCTCTGCCCCTACCCAATTCTTAAAAACAAATCATATGTTATGCATAACTAGCCTAATATCCTATTCCAAACCAAGCTACATCAGACAGAGAGATCCCTCTCTGAGTCTTGGAGGGATAGATCCCATACTCGAAGCGGTTTTGATGTTTCCTCTGTGATTTCCTTCACAGCCTTGGGAAAATTTACAGAGTGCTAACAGTATCCACGAGAAGATGTGAAAGAATAGACTGTGCAGAAAGATGGGTAGGCACAGAAATCAGGGAACCACCTAGTTTCTACGGATTAAACGATTTGGAAACATTCTTGATACAGTATGAAGATGAAGAAAACTATAGATTGTTATCACTTGATCTAGCACTCAAGGCCACAACTGCAAGATGGTGGGGTGCACACAAAGAGACAATCACAGATTGGTACCAATGTAAGCGGTTATTGCGCATAAGGTTTGGTGTAGAACAGAAAAACAACAAGCAACAAAAGTATGATGGACAAAGGGCACCAACGGAGCACTTGGAGAAGTGTAGAATGTTGTGGAAAATAACACCCCCAGAGGAATGGCCTCATAATTTTATACACACTCTAGAGGGCATACCAGCAAACGAGTATACAGACTAGTAATTACGCAAAGGAACTATGACCTGGATGACATTGCAATAGAATTTCATAGTCACTTTCTCATTCGAGAATGAGAACCCCAACATAGATGTCGCTCTTAAAAATATAAGAGGAGTGATATTCATCAAAGAACCAAACATAGAAGTTATCACAAAAGAACAACAACGGAACAAACAGACAATCAAGGCACTATTGTCATGTTACCATGTACAAGAGGAAGCACCGGATGAAGATGATCTGCGCGATATTCAGATTGAAGAAGCGGAAGGAGAAAGAGATGTGGAAGGACCAACCATAGAATCAAAAGTCATTTCTGCACCGATCAAAGTAAAGAAAGTCAACATTGGGACAGTTGAGAATCCCCTAAATGGCCATCATTGGAGATTACTGGGATGAGAAAACAGTGGAAAGCATAACAAAATTATTGTGCGAATACGACGACTTGTTTCCCACAACATTTACAGAGATGAAGGGTATAGCTCGAGAGCTATGAGAAATGAAAATACCACTCAGACCTGAAGTGATATCGATCAGACATCGACCTTACAGACTAAACCCAATATATAAGAAAAAAGTCAAAGATGAGATCGACAGGATGCTCGAAGCTAGCATCATAGAACCGGTTGAAGAATCTGAATGGATAAGTCTGATGGTAGTACAGGACAAGAAACAAGGAGGGATAAGGATATGTGTCTACTTGAGGAAATTGAACGATGCATACCTACACGACTCATTCCCTACACCATTCACGGATGAAGTGTTAGAAAACGTAGGCGGACACGAAGCCTACTCATTCACTGATGGATTCTCAAGCTACCATCAAATCAAGATAGCACAAGAAGAGAGATACAAGACCACATTTACGACAAAATGGGGATCTTATCAGTACACAGTCATGCATTTTGGACTGAAGAATTAACCAACAATATTTTCCAAAATAGTCATTGCTACGTTTAAGGAATTCATCCACCAGTTTCTCGAAGTATACCTGGATGATTGGATAGTCTACAATTTGTTGAAAGAACATGTAGAATTCTTATGGCTAATGTTAGAAAGATGCAAATAGTGTCAGATATCACTGAACATAAATAAATTCATATTTGGAACACCGTTTGGGATACTATTGGGCCATATAGTATGCAAACAAGGTTTACTCGTAGATCCTGCAAAGATTGAAGTAATTGTTAACTTACCACCACCTAAAACAGTCTGTCATCTAAGAGCAACGTTGGGACACACCAGATACTACAAGAAGTTTATCAAAGGGTATGCACAGATCACTGCACCAATGGAAAAGTTGCTAAGAGAGGACACAAAGTTTCAGTGGAACGACGAGTGTCAACACGGTTTGGATACCCTAAAGGAAAAGATGGTCACGGCACCAATATTATTCTTTTCAGATTGGGAGAAGACATTCCACATACATGTAGATGCATCAACCATAGCACTTGGAGATATCTTAGCACATCCAGAAGTGGGGGATGTGGATCACCCGATATCATTCGCGAGCAAAAATTTATCAGAATCGGAACAAAACTATAACACGACATAAAGAGAAGGCCTAGCTATGGTCTATGCACTGCAAAATTTCAGACACTACTTATTGGGAAAACACTTTAATATGTTCACAGATCACTCAGCCCTAAAATACCTAGTCAACAAGCCAATGTTGGGGGGGGAGAATCTATCAATGGTTACTCCTATTTCAATAATTTGACTTTGAAGTAATCGTCAAACCAGGAAAATTGAATGTAGGACCAGACCACTTATCAAGGGTCACAAATGGAGAAGAACCTACGAATTTAGAAGACAACTTTCTAGATGCACATCTATTCTCATTCCAGATCGTTGATGAATACTTCGTAGATATCATTCAGTACTTGAGCACAGGTAATACACCACAAGAGTATAACACCGTGCAAAAGAAAACCCTAGTAGTATGCGTTGTCGACTATCCACTGATTGCAGGACACCTATATAAGATGGGCGCGGATAGCATATTGCGTAGGTACATGTTAGAGCACAAAAGACCAAGATTCTTAGCAGAAGCTCATGAAGGAATAGCAGGAGGACATTAGGCAGGTAAAGCTACCATGCAGAAGGTATTGCGCGCAGGACTATGGTGGCCAACAATTCACAGAGACTCGAAGGAGTACTACCAAATATGTGATGTATGTCAAAGGGTAGGCAAACCCAACAGAAGGGACGGGATGCCATTACGACCACACGTAACATTGCATGCATTCGATAAGTGGGCAATAGACTTTGTGGGACCAATCAACCCACCAACAAAAAGAACAGGAGCAAGGTACATTATCACTGCGACGGAATACCTAACAAGATGGGCGAAATTCGCACGAGTAAAGGATTGCAACACAGAAACATCATCACACTTCTTATTTGAGAAAGCGATTACTAGATTTGGATGCCTAAGAATTTTGATGAGCGACCAAGGCACACACTTCATAAAAAAAACCATCAACGCTATGACTGAAGAGTTTGAAGTCCATCATCAAAAGAGCACACCATATCACCCAAATGAAAATGGCACACTGGAAGCATTTAACAAAATCCTGGAGAACGCGCTGAAAAAGTTATGTAACATCAACAGGGACGACTGGGACCTCAAAGTACCAGCAATATTATGGGCCTACAGGACTAGGTGTAAAAAGTTGACAGGGCACACACCATTTAAACTGGTCTATGGCCAAGAAGTAGTGGTGCCATTATAATTTTTAGTAACAAGCTTGCGCGTAGCAGCAATCACACATATGACTGAACGAGGCGCAGTACAAGAGTGACAAAATCAGTTAATGGCCATGGAGGAAGACCAGATCTTAGCAGGGTTCCACCAACATGTTCAGAAATGAAGGGACAAAGCTTGGCATGATAGACACATAAATAATAAAACTTTCAAGGAAGGAGACCTAGTACTGATGTATGACAACAAATCTTTTCAGCATCCAGGAAAGCTACGGATGCATTGGCTAGGACCGTACGAGGTAAAATATGTCACAGATGGAGGATTTGTATAGTTAATGACTTAGCAGGTGCAGAACTCAGAGGGATGATCAATAGGAGTCGACTGAAGTTGTACAAAGATAGTCGACCACCCACCGCAGAGTAAAAAAAATAAATTAATTAATTAAAAAAAAAATGTTGTAATAACTACCAATAGAGGCGCAGTGCGTCGGGGGAATAAAAGGCATGCACACTTAGGAACAAAAAATTGAAAAGGAAAAGGACAACGGTCACGTACAAAGGGAAAAAAGCGGGAAAAGTAAAGTCGGCAAAAGAAGTACGACAAGACAACAGTAGGCGGAATTAAAGGAAGGAAAGGACCGATGGGATGCCACATTAATCATGCAAACTGGAGACGACAAGGTAGAGTAATGGAAAGTAAAAAACAGTTGGAGGTGCATTGAACCCATAATTAAGGTGCATTAAACCCATAATTAAGGAAGCGTTCTCAACAAGACTCATGGGAAACCCATACAATACACAGACGCGGGAGAAAACAATCTATTCGCGAAAAGAGAGTAGACAGAGAGCGATAGAGGCTAAAGAGCACAAATTGAGTTCACAGAGATTACAGAGACCATTCGAATTCCACAAACATTCGACATTCACCACCATGGCACCTCCCAAGCAAGAAAAAGTGAGCCAGACCGCCAGAAAAACCAGAGTTCAGACCAGATCACGCGTACAGGCAGAAGAAGGTGAACAGCGGCCGTTGGAGATCGTCAATGTCGAAGAAATACCATCTCCAGAAACAGCAACGGTGAACCCTACACTGATAGTGGAAGACGCCCAACAGCCCGCACCAGAGGGAACGAGTATAGATATACCGGTAGAGGAACAGGAGCAACCGAACTAGGACACAGAAACCCTGAAGGAGGTGCAACTAGAGAACACTGAAGCAACTCCAAAAGTCAATGGAATGGTGTTGAATCTGGAAGAAATAATTGATCTAGATGAGTCTCAAATGACCATATCAGACCACCCACTGGAAGGAACAGTAGAAGATGTCACAGGTTGGCAGGAATGGTATAATGAGAAACAACCAGAAGTCGTTGGAACTTTGAGCCAGCCACCCCACCGAAGAAAGACCAGGTACAAATACCTAGGTCACCTCGCAAGAAAACTTTCACAGAAATCATTCTACCGCGTATACCAAAGGGGGTACAGGTAGGACCAAACATGTTGGTTCATATAGGGAAGGTCAAATACTCAGACCACGATATAGCAAACACAGGCAAGTTCCTGGAACTTGCAAAGAGGGTCTACTTAGAGACATGGGGCACGAATCAATTTGGGGAACCGATTAATCAGCCACTCCAATGGACAACTGGGTTGGAGAAAATAGGAATTTTAGGTCTATTGGACCTACCACATTTTGGCAGAGGTCAGTACGCAACTGCATGCATAAAAAATTTGTTAGCAGTCACACATGGTGTGGACATTTGGTTGGACAAGCTCGTCTCGATAGACATAGAGCTTATTGCCAGCATAACAGGATTGTCATCCCTGGCAATGGATCTCGCGCAGTTTTTGGATGACAAAGCCAGGGAGAAAGCGCTAACAGAAGAGATGAAGAAGAAGTACGGCACCGATAGGGGGATAAGAGGGATCATTATCAAGAGGATCAACGATGTCGCAACACAATTGGGCACGAAAATCTTAGTGTGCAAGATGCTAAGAAAATGTCACAGTGAGGAAGTCCCAACTTGGGTTGTTGCAGTTGCATCTTAGTGCGCCAAGGGAACCACAGTGAGCTGGGCACCATATCTCTTGAACTTGTTCCTGGACGACTGCAAGGATGTGCAGGATCTAGGCACAGGATTTCATTATTCATGGTTGATCCCATTAATAGCCTTCATGGGATGGAAAGAACCAAGGTACATAACTTTTTGTACCAGACCCAAACCGAACCAGGGAGCGAGATACTTACTGATGAGGGCTACGTTGAATGGTAGTAAAAAAAGGATGAACGGGTCCATATTTGAAGGATACCTACGCGACCTACAAGAAGCCATCTCCAAGATGTGGAGAATAACACCAGAGGCTATCACGTGATATGGGGACATCACCAAATTCAGGGTTACACAACATACACTATGGATACATGCGTGAAAGGATCCCGAAAATAAATGGCTACAAATGCGCTACTGCATCACCGAGGGAAACATCGACCTGGTGATCAAAGACTGGGAAGATGAATGGAGGATTCCAGCCATCACCTGGGATTTTTCGAAAAGGACAACAGAAGAAGAGGCAAGGAAGGGAGAAACATAGCCTTAAGAAATCCAAGTGCCCAAGAGATGAAGAACGGGCCAAGGAAAAAAAACACAGACAAATGAAGGGCCAACGAAGACAGGGACCCAGTATGGGAAGAAGGATAAGACGTAATCGAACAAGGAGCAGCAGAAACAGGTCGAGCCCGCACAAGGGATCACAACAAGTCCCAACCCACAGGAACCATGGGAAAACAAGAGGACAACCACGCATAAAGGAGGCGCGCGCAATAAAATGAAGGAACAAAGAACACCCCCAAAGTACACAATCACGGATGACGATGGAGAGATGATAGCCCGAATGGTCCAAGACTGTCTGGCTGAGTATATTGACCATGCTGCGCACCACAGGATAGGATTCAGGAGGAGTTGGCAGACATGCGGTGGCTCCTCAAGAAAATCGGGGAAGCGCAGACAATAATCAGCACGGGAACAGAACCATCAGCACCGCAGACAGAGGAAAGAGTGGAAGTAGAAGAATGAGATCCAGTCCACCCATTACCGCACCTGAATGCAACATTTCACATCACACCCAATATGTTGCGCATGGATGATATTGTGGGGAAGACACCCTGAAGGACTTAATCCAAATCCAACTGGTGTTGACGTGGATGCCAACCAGGGCACTACACAAGTTGTAGGTTAGCGTAAACCATGAGGTACAGTCTCGCGCACACAAAGACTTAGTCGAATTGCAGTGAGCAACAGAGAAGCGGGATGAACTGGAAATAGTCTATGAGCAGTCTAAATCTGAGACCCGGGAGGAAAGGGAGTGCATAAAAGGATTGGAGCAGAAAGTGGCAAGAACTTACGAGAAGATTCCATAGGCCACGCAGAGAGATGAAATCACAGCAGTAGAAAATATTAATCGAATTGCGCAGGAAATCGATCAATATCAGAAGGAGATCGAGAATCTCCAAGAATAGCTCATACTAACCACTCCACCAGTAGTGAAGGAGCAAAGGAATCAGGAAGCAACAATACAGCTGCACGAGATAGAGCAGCAGGTCAACACAACAACTAACTTGCTCGATAAAGCAGCGCAACTGTGGATGAAGTTAGAGGAAGATTAGTAGGTCCAAAAGTGGGACAAGGAAGAAGAAAATATCAACGCAGCGATCAAAGACCTCAATCAGAGGCAGAAGACAATGCCAATCACAGAACATGTCAAAGGGGCACATGACATGAAGAAGTTGCAGGCAGAGCTCACCATGATGCAAACACAGAAACAGGAGCGGCAGGATCAAATCAAACCACTGCAAGAGCGGGTAGCAGAATTCCTGGCATAGGCATAAGAAGCCAAGACACATATCGTACAGACCCAAGCAGAGTGCGTGGAATTGATCAGCAACGAAATTGCAGTTCAGATAGTGGACACACTCAAGGAGAAGACTACGCATGCGCAAACATAGAAAACAGAGCTCAAGGAAAAGTTTCAGGCGATCACCAAGGAGATCGAGGAAGCACACAAATGTTAGGTGGCTCGGGACGAGACACATGTCAGTGTTGGGGGCCTGTTGGAGGCAGGTTGAGGAAGAAATGAAAGGCATTTTCTGGAAAGAAAGCATGCATGAGGAAAGCGACAGCTTGAAGGAAGAACAACACGTGCACATGTGAGGGAATACCTAACAATGGTAGGGTTAGGGTTTTGGTAAGGTATTGTAAATGGTTGAAGAGCCAGAAATGTATAAATGTAGATACTTAGGTATCATAAGGGGTTTTCCCAGAGATATACTCAGGTATCGTTGGGATTACTGTTGTTGCTAGTTTTTATGCATGAGTCGATGTGATACGTGATATTTTGATGTATGATCTACTTTGTATAAGTTGTTGATCTAGAGAGGACGAGGGAGGGTAGATCTGGAGGATTATATGGCAGGCTGGGGAGCCTAGTGCGATCTAGTCCGCCTCATATAGATCTTGTCCGACTGAGGGGAGTTGTAAGAACACGACGTTGTAGATGCAAAAATACTATAATAAAAGAGATGAGAGCCAAATATTTGTGGATGTAGCCCAAGAGTGGGTGAACCACGGTAACATCTATGTTATGTGATGAATGCGTGCATATATTTATTGTCTTCAGCAGTTATTAATATGTTGAATGAATGAGTTGTTATATTTCCTGTTGATTCATCGATAATAGTATACTATGTTTACAAGTTATAATAAATGGTTCAATATATAGCTCTCTTATCTCACACTCAATCCTAGGCTATAAACACCTGAGTCTTACAGCCACCCATTAAATCTATCTCGGGTGACACTGTGCAGGGCATCCTGTGCGTTGTGTTGCCTTCTGGTTTACTGGGAGGGCCAATAGTTTTAGAGGCTTTGCTGGAAACCCGAACAGACATGAACCTTGGGTCAGTAAACTCAGACGATATAGAATAATAGTAACCAATAGTTGGCCATATTCGAGTACAAATGCTTGGCTTATATCATCCTAGATAAATATATTTGACCTACAATTGTGGGTAGAGGCTAGGACAAGTATGATGAGCAAAACAAAGAAGCCATAATTTTCTAATCAAGTTGTATGTAATATATGAAATGCTTCCTGAATCCCAGATAGGGAATAATTTAACAATGATTTGGAAGCATTTGTGAGAGTTGAATGAGAATTTAGATAAGCACATATCCTTCTTCTAGAACAATATGTTGTATTTGATCACGATGGATGAGAATGCATCATTGCAAGAGAATTTATTCAAGATCAAGGATATAAGAGAATAGTTGTAGGTTGTAGTTTGGAAAATGGAAGAGGAATACATGGTGGTAATTGCAGTGAAAATATTATCATGTGCTTACGATATTTTTATCGAGACCCTAAACAACACCACTATGAATTTTGACCTCAAGTTTGAAGAGCTTTGCAATAATCTTTTACAACATGACAGATGGAATAAATAGTTTGGTAGCAACAATGAGGTAGAAGGTATATAACAAGCCTTTGTAGCCAATGTCAATGGAAAAGGAAAATGGGAAAAGATGAAAGGGAAAGGAAATGATGAGGATGCAACCCATAGTCTAAAGAACATCATATGCCATTATTGTGGCAAGGTGGGTCGAAGAAGCATTGCAGAAAGAGGTTGGATGATAAAAAAAACAAATAGGGAGGAACTTAGTAGAAGGATGATGATGCAAGGCATACATAGGGGAAGAAGTCTGTAATGTTCTTGACTTGTCTAGTCTAGGAAACGTTGCTAATGTGTGTGTAGGATCAAAGGTTTACAACATATAAATGATCATACAAATA
>SNQJ01S0180747.1:1740-19358 GCA_010110895.2 Picea sitchensis | reverse complement strand
TATTCTTTTGTTTGTCTGTCATCCTGTAGGACATGCCAACAATCCTTTGTACATACATGCCATCTTTATTGCTGTACTTGCCATCAATGACAAGTATATGCTACCTGTTAATCATTTCCAACATCATAAGCTCATGAAGGAATCATAGGAGGAAACTACGCAGGAAAAGAAACAATGCAAAAGGTGCTTAGATCTGGCCTCTGGTGGCCTACCTTACAAAGAGATGCTAAGGATTATGACAGAGCATGTTATGTATGTCAAAGAGTTGGGAAACCGTCCAGAAGAGATGAAATTCCTTTAGTATCATAGCTGACCCTACAAGAATTTGAGAAATGGGCCATTGAATTCATGGGAACTATAAACGCACCAGGCAAGCACACAAGATCCAGATACATAATCACTTCGACAGAGTACTTGACGAGATGGGCCGAAGCAAGAGTAGTTAGAGATTGTAGTGCAACTATAACTGTGCGATTCATATTTGATGACATCATAACCAGGTTTGGATGCCCAAATATCCTTATGAGTGATCAAGGCACACATTTTATTAATAATATCATTGAATCCTTGACCGAGGAATTTGCAGTCCATCATTAGAAGAGAACACCCTACCACCCACAAGCAAATGGGACAGTTGAAGCATTCAATAAGATATTGGAGACAACGTTGACGAAGATTTGCAGTGTGAACAGGGATGACTGGGATTTAAGAGTACCAGAAGTACTATGGTCCTACAGAACCACTTGCAAGAAGCTAACAATGAAGACCCCCTTTAAGTTGGTTTATTGTCTCGAAGTAGTTGTCCCGATGGAATATTTGGTCCCAATCTTAATAATTGAAGCCTTTATAGATATGGATGACATTGACGTTGTTCAAGAGAGGATTGTGTAGTTGGTCAAACTAGAAGAAGAAATATTTATTACAGGATTACATCAACAGGTACAGAAGGAAAGAGAAAAGTCCTACCATGACAGACACATCAAGAAGAAGGCATTTAAGCAAGGTGATTTGGTACTGATATATGATAAAAAATTCATGAAACATATAGGAAAGTTCAGAAAACATTGGTTGGGACCATATGAGGTTGTCTATGTCAGGGAAGGAGGAGCTGCATAGTTGAAGACCTTGAATGGAGAATGGAAGGAAGTTTTGGTGAACGAGAGCCAGTTGAAACTATACTATGACAACCAGCTGCCTCACAACTCTCAGTAAAAGCATAAGGAAAAGGATCTAGGTACCATGTGCAGTTGAAACTGGGTACCAGACACAGGAAAGGCAGTTTTCACATAGTGGAGAAGGAAAGAGCAGAAAGCACAGGCTTCTCTATGCATCCTTAAGACGAAGAAAATCAGAAGGGTCATATCTGAAGTCCCTCGAGACGAGTCAAAGGTGAGTGTTGGGGGCCTATTGGCCCTTGGGTATGGATGTAAGCGAAGAGTAAAGAAAGAAAAGATGGAATGAAAACTTTGCAGAAGACATAGTGACTGATACTATGTCTAAGTGAGAAGAAGAGAAGAAAAGACAGAGTGAAGTAAGAGAAATCAAGTCGTTGGACAAGGAGATTGAGGATGATAGATCAACAAGGAAGACAGATCGTGGAAAACTTAGCAAGAAGAAAAATCCATCGTTATATGCTTTGGGGCACCGCACGAGAAGGAAGGAAACATAGGCTGGTGAAGCCATGAAAACGTGGGTCAAGTTGACCTAGGGTTTTAAACACCTAGGTTTTTGGTATCTAGGGTTTTGACACTTAGGTTTTGGCCTAAGGTTGCCGGTGAGCTATTGTAATGTATAAATAAAGGTCAAGAGGACATGGGATGGGTTATTGTCATTGTTTCTATTGTTATTTCTCATTCCAAGTTCATTATTTTTGTGAGTGAATCTTGTAGTGAGAGAGAGAAGCATCAAGGAGTGAGGGAGGTCTATGCTGTAAGATCTTCAACTGGGTGCAAATATCACCCTATAGCTGGGTTCATAGGAAGGGAAGACAGAGAGAAAGAGAGAATATTTTCTAGCTAAGAACACAAATAATAATTGTATGCTTTCATCTTAATATATTATAAAGCACAATTATGTGGACATAGCCCTAGGGAGAGGGTGAACCACATACATATTTGTGTTGTGTGTGATTGATGTTGTGTTCTCTTGTTTATAGATATATTGTTGTTGCATTACTGTGTTAGATCTGATAGATAGTTGTGCGAAGCAAATCTAAGCTAGTAATTGATATCTAGATGTTGTGTTGTTCTTGTATTGGATCCAATTTGTATTCCCTTGGTTGTAGACATCTGTGTCCCGCAACCCTCCATAGCTAATTCAGGTGAGACTGCATCTACCTCGCAGGTGTCGCCAAAAGGGCCAGTAGTTAGGGATTGTTGGTGCGCTCTTGGAGTTGAACCCTGGGTCTTCCGCTGTGCCAACAAGATCACATACATATTGGATTGATTTACTATCAAAATTTAAATAAAAAATAGATAAGGGGAAACCTCATAATTGATATCTATATTGGACATAAAATTTAGATAATTTACAAACCAAAAGTATCACAACCATTTCAAAATTGGTATCAAAATTATTACAAAAAATTGTCTCAAAAGTAGAGTATTTTTTCTAGGTGATGTTTTAGGTTTGAAAAATCACACAATAAGTATGTACGTTGTTGGAATAATGAGAGAGGGGTGAATCAGTATTACACGCTAATCATTAATTTCTTTTACCACAATTTCTTTTTAATCATAATAAATTATTAACCAATAATTAATCATGCAATTCACAACATACATATATTTAACGTGGAAACCCAAATCGGAGAAAACAACAAAATTTTATTTATAAAAATTTGTAAGCACCAACTTACAACATACATGAACCTACAATAATATTTGTAGGAAGCAACCTGTAGGGGACACTAATCCCCTTGTTGAGAACCATCTCATCTAAAGGGAACAAACTCACATAATTATTGTTCATAGGAACCAACCTGTAGGAGACACCAATCCCCTTCCTTTATCCACCCTGCCACCCTAAAAATTTGTAATTCATAGTTTGCTTCAGAAGACCTCTCCATCATGCTTCATCCTCTGTTTCATCAAACCTTAGGTCATCTTCATCACTTCCATGCTTCTGTATGAACCTCATAGCCTCACTTCTTCACACTCCACATATCGCAAACAAAATTTCAACATCATTCAAGCATCGCTATATATTCAAGCTCATACACTAAGAATATTTTCTCAACCAATTCGTATTTAACAAGTTGACTCTAGGTTTCCATTAAAACTAGGCTTAAAAACAAATCTTTCCAACTGGTCCCAAATTCCTTCCATGTTTCATGCACGGGTTTTCTTACTGTTCATGGAACAAATATCATCACTCAACAACCATTGGATCTTATTGTAAATCAAATATCAACCGTCGATATTCTCGCTTCCCATTTAATTAATAGTCTTACGCAATGCCCATTTGACACTCAACATTCGTATGATTCAAATCTCATATTGATCTCACTTGTTGATCTCACTCTTTCCATGTAGTATAACTATAACACGCAATAGTCATCTGATCATTCTTAGATAGACCACAGCCATAATATCTAAAATCCATCATATTGAAATCACCAGGCTTATCGGACCCTTGGGACCTCATCACTGAACCATAGTCAGATCTATATTTCCATTCAATCTCCATCGTCGATCTGCAATCATGTTTATTGAGACCACCTAGATTCGAAAACACTCAACACTACTTCAATAATTAGATTGTTAATCAACGATTTTCATTGATTATCGGAGTCCATCGTCGGAGTATTAACTCTACTCCGATGACAAGTACTATGACAGATCCAATGGTCCTTGCATTCTGAAATCAATGTCTCCCATTACATTTCCCCTCAACATGCACGATGGTTAACTTTTGATGCTCAATCCTTTTATAATATGTATAGGTGGGACCCACATAAATCTATGATTGTCATTGCATCTTGTTCGCATGCCAACAAAAAATCCAAATTGCTCATTTTTCTCAACATAACACTTTTCCAAAGGAAGGGAATATTCTTCGATACCCTTCTCATTGAAGATGTACAACTTCCCTAATATTTAGAACATCGATTAATGGTATAAAAAAAAGGAATATTCTTTGATACTTTTTCTTTGCAGTGTAAATAAAAGGGATGAACTTTTTCACTCCAATCATCTCACTTTGATGGATGGTCCATATCTCTTTGCTATGGCTCTGATATATCAATAATTCATATTGATTCATATTTTCGTTCATTTTCAGACTTCCTGTAACCTTTGTATGTGGCCAAATATGCTTATGACACTTGTTCCAGTCACTGGGTTACACTTTCCTTCTTTCATGGCATTGTCCTAGTATTTACATGGCACTTTACGAAGTATGAAATGTGTATTTGATGTGGCACTAACATGGAATTGACGTTTCCTCCACATGGAATCCTTCCATGTGTATTGGATAATATGGCACCTCCAAGCCTATGACATCATCCCTTCCTCTCTATCTACTATGTCACTGTGTTGCCTTGGCATTGGAAACATGGCATTGTACTTTCTTCTTACATGTCCTTCCAGGACTTGTCAATCGGTTTCCCTTCGAATAATTCTCATTCGTTGGTCAGTCTTATCTTCGTTAGAGTGTCCTTTCAACTTTGAATACCTAACTCCAAAAGTATTTTACCATTGTTTCAAACTAGAATGAAGATTGATTTTGGTTGTTAATCTTGATAGACCTCTATCCAATATCTAATCTTGTTTTTCCATTATTAACATACGAATGGGAACTCTAGGCATTCCTTTAGGAAAACAAATCAAGGCTATGAATGAAATATTCTTCGATACCTTTATATCAGATCAAATATTACTCTATCAACATTCCTCCTTTGATAATTATGACTCCAAAAGTATTTTACCATTGTTTCGGACTCTGAGTTCAAGATTTATTTTTGTCATGGATTTGGTTAGATTTGGATCTAAGATTTAATATTGACCATCCATTATTAACATACAAATGGAAATTTTGGTAGTAAAACTTAACTCCTTTTCCATGGTTAGATGGATCTTTCATTTACATTCAAGCTAATAGGTTTCACCTGCTCATTATAAACCCATCAAAGTCAATTTCCTTGGTGCATGTGGGATATTTTATTTTTCCTTTGCTTCATTAACTTCACATTTTCACATTTTCTCTGCTCACAGAACCTTCACTAGGATTTAATCAATGTGATCCAAAGCTTTCTTTGATCCTATGCAACTTGGTTGTCAAGCATCCTAGCAGATATATAGTAAAAATTTAATCAACAAACATAGATATATAGATGTACATGGACCTTCTCGACTTTCTATGTCTAGTTTTATTTGAAGAATAAAGATTCCTCTTTCTTCCTTAGTGTCGTGTATGGTTCATATTTGATCCGAGGACCTATCATCTCAGTATTCCTGCCTTCATCAATGACAATGGTCAATATCCCCTTGATTATCACATCAATGACATCCAAGGGTCTCTATATTTGACATCAATGACAACACAATTTCCAACAATCTCCCCCTTTGTCATTGATGGAAACACACATTCTTAGACTAGTTTATGCAAGTCTCCCCTTGTCTTGTCTCTTTTCCCCTTTGAAATCAATGGCAAAGGATTTTTGTATTTTGTAATTTCTTCATTGTAGATAGAAATATTTTTGTAGCTCCCCCTGATGTGGTACTATTCATTTTCCTTTGCAATGTACAACCATATTCACTCTCCCCCTTATCTTTTAGTTATGTTGAGCTCCCAACAAATTTTGGCTAAACCTTTCATTAAGAAATGGGAATGAATTCCATCTTCTGTCTGAGATACTCAAATGTATCTCTAGGTAGGTGTTTTGTAAACATGTATGCTATGTGTTTCTTGGTAGGAACATACTCAAGCTTGACAATCTTATCATTTACATGTTCCCTCAAAAAATTATATTTGATTGGGATATGTTTTGTCTTTAAGTGCATCACTAGATTATTTGAAATTATTATAGCGTTGGTGTTGTCACATAGTATCAAAATTGGCTTCTTGTATTCTATCTGAATGTCTTGCAGTGTTTGTTTCATCCAAAGAATTTGTGTACAACAAGAATTTGTTGCAATATTTTCTGCTTATGCTGTGGAAAATGAGATTGAAGATTGTTTGTTTCTTATACAATATACTAAACAATTTCCCGAGAATAATGATCCTCCACTTTTTCTCTTTCTATCATCAACACTTCCTGACCAATCTACATCAGTTTATGTTGTTAGAGTAAAGTATTCTCCTTTTGGATACCACAATCCAAAGTCCAAAGTACCCTTTAAATATATAAATATTCATTTGATAGCCTATACAAGTGTTTCCTTGGGTGAAAATTAGAATCTTCCAACTAACCCTACCTCCTACATTATGTCCAGTCTTGAAGCTATCACATAAAGTAGACTTCATATCATTGAACTATACAAAGATTGATCTGTTTCATTAGATTCATCCTCCTTATTGAGCTTACATCCAGTGACCATGGGTGTGCTAACAGGCTTACAATGTTCCATATCAAACTTATTCAACATTTCTTTGATGTATTTGGTCTTAGAGATGTATATGCATTTTCTAGTTTAAGTAATCTGCAGTCCCAAAAAGAATGACAATTCTCCTAACATGGACATCTCAAAATTCCTCTTGCATTTCTTATGCAAAATTTTGACTCATTTCATCATCATTGCTTCCAAATATAATATCATCCATGTACACTACAATGATCAACATTTTTGCAGTATCTATTTTGATGTAGATATTGCTATATGTTGTTTCCTTTCTGGAACCTTATTGTTGCAGGTACTTATCAAGTCTTTAGTACCATGCTCTGGGAGATTTCTTTAAGACAGATAATGCTTTCTTCAATTTGCAAACCTAGTCTTCATTTTCTGACAATAGGAACCCGTCATGTTGTTCTATGTACACTTCTTCGTCTATATCTCCATTCATGAATTCCGAATTGACATCCATTGATATAATTTGAATCTATTAAAGTTTGCAAATGCCAAAAACATCCTAATGGATTCTAATATTGCAACAAGTGAAAATGTTTCTTCAAAATCAATGCCTTCTACTTGAGCATACCCTTTACATTCCAGTTTTGATTTATTTCTTAATACTTTTCCATCTTCATTCAACTTGTTATTGAATACCCATTTAGTTCCGATCATATTTTTATCCTTGGGTCTTGGGACAAGATCCCGAGTCTCATTTTTCTCAATCTGATTTAATTCTTCTTCCATATAATTCACCCAATGATGATCATTTCGAGTTTCTATAAATCATTTAGGTTCTACTTGAGACAATAGGGAGAGATTCATCTTCTCAGAGTTGTTTTCCAATTTCCTCCTTGTCTGGGCTGTATCATTTTTGTCAGCGAGAATTTTGTTTTCGGGAGATTCTTTTGTCCAAACCTTGATGGTGTTTGTGTATCTTGGAATTATACTTCTTCTTTTATTTATTCCTCATTTTATTGTTCTTCTTCCTCCTTTTCTTCTTCATTTGCTTATTCTTCTTCCTCTATTTCTGATTCATTTTCTTGTTCTTGTTCTTCATGTTCGTCATCTTATTCTTTAGTGTACTTGATTTCTTCATCTATTCTGACATTAATACTTTTGAAAATATTCTGCAACCTTTTATTGTAAAACCTATAGAATTTTCTTCTTGATGAGTATCCAAGAAAGATTCCTTCATTGACATGGAGTCAAATTTTCCTAATTCCTCATCATCTTGTTTGATGTGACACTTGCTCCCAAAAAAATTGAAGTGTTTGATAAATGTTTGTCACCCTTTCCATAGTTCATAGGGTGTCTTGTCACTGTTGATTCTTATTGGTCCTTTATTTAGGATATAGACAACTATATAAACTTCCTCTCTTCAAAAAAATTCTCAGAGACCTACTTCATTTATCATTGTTCTAGCAATTTATTGTACATGTATGTTTTTCCTTTCAACAACACCATTTTGTTGAGGAGTTATTGTTGTTGGATATTGTCTTTTTATTCCATGTTCTTTAAAGAATTGCACAAACTCATTGGATGTGAACTCACCTCCATTTTCTAACCTTAAACATTTTATTTTCATCTCTGTATCATTCTCAGCTAGATCTTTGAATGCCTTGAATTTGTCAAACGCTTCAGATTAATTTTTGACGAAAGTAACCCAAGTCATTCTTCTATAGTCATCAATGAGTAACATGAAGTACCTTTGTCCCTGTAAGCTTTTAGTCCTTCATGGTCCACAAAGATCCATATGTACAAGTTACACAGGCATGGAAGTTTCATATTCCTTTGTTTTGAAGTTCACCCTTGACTATTTTCCATGCTGACACTGCTTACAGATAGTTCTTACGGGTTTTGTGATTTTTAACATGTCTTATACTGCTTGTTTGGTACTTATTTTTACCAAATTGTCAAAGTTCATATGGCCCATTATTTTGTGCCACAACTAAATTTCATCTGTTTGTCCTATAAAACAATTTTATCCATTTATTTCATTAAGAACATATACATTATTTGGGGTTTTGATTTCTTTTTCTATCAACTTTCTTGAGTCAGCTTTCCTGATCTGACATTATGGGGAGTTAAATATGGGATTTTGTCCCTGATCACACATATGGATTACACTGAGAATATTATTTTTTATATCTTCAACACACAAAACCTTTTCTATTTTATCTTTTCTGTTGTCAAGGTTGATCGTGCCTTTTCCAACTATCTTTGATTTTCCATTGTCTCCAAAGGTAACATTGCCCTCATTTTTCTTCAAGTTGATAAACTTTTTTCTATGTCATGTCATATGACTAGAGAATCCATTGTCAATAACCCACTTATCTGTATTTTTCTAGGCATGAAGAGTTGCTTGAAAAAAGAGGGAATGTTCTTTCTTTTGTTCCCAAATTCTTTTCATTATAGGTGAAACGTTTGAGATTACTTTTGCAGTACTTCGCTATATGTCCAAAATGATTGTAGTTATAACATATGAGGTTTTAGTTCATCAAGGGAGAAAATTAATTGTAATTTCTCCTTGATAATCCCTGAGTATCCTTGTAACTATTCTTCATGTAATTTCTTCTTATACTTGTTATAAAGTATATGGATTTATGGTCAAATCAATCACAATAATAATATCCATAGAAATAATTTTGATACCCAGTTGAGTGATTCCATATTTATGGGATAGTTTTCTAAATTCGGTCTTTTTGAGTAAAATTTATTTCTTGTGGATCATATTGGTCTTCCCTTCTCTGGTCTTCAACTTTGATTGGATTCCTAAGAGTTTCAACATAGCTCCGGGTTCTTTCTTCTCTTGGTTGTTTTGAAGATGTTGATTCTTCTTCATTAAAAACTTCCTTCTTGTTACTAAAGCCAAGACCCATTTTGTTAGATGGTGCTCTTTGATGATTTAGGATTTCATCTAAAATTGTAGAGCTTCTTGTTTATTTCTCCAACTTATTTCTTAGTTGGACAATTTCAGATTCAAGAGTGCTCCAAATATATTTTTTTTTTGAAGGACTCATGGATATGTTTCCCTTCGAATAGATCTCATCCATTGGTCGATATTATCTTCGTCGATTTATCCTTTTGACTTCAAATACCTAACTCTAAAATTCTTTTACCATTGTTTCTAACTACAAATGAATATTGATGTTGGTCATCAATCTGGATATACCTCTATCCAATATTTAATCTCATCTGTCCATTATTAACATATGAATGGGAACTCTGGGCATCCCTTTACACACAAAAATCAAGGCTAGGAATGGAATATTATTCAATACCTTTATATTGGATCAAATATTACTCTATCAACATTCCTCCTTCGATAATTATAACTCCAAACATATTTTACCATTGTTTTCGACTCTAAATTTAGGACTACTTTTGGTCATGGATTTGGTTAGATCTAGATCAAAGATTTAATATTTGTTATCCATTATTAACATACAAATGGAAATTTTGGCACTAAAACTTAACTCATTTTCCATGGTTCCATGGCTCTTTCATTTACATTCAATCTAAGAGCTTTCACTTTCTCATTATAAACCCATCGAAGTCAATTTACTTGGTTCACATTGGATATTGTAGTTTTCCTTTTCTTCATTAACTTCACATTTTCACATTTTCTCTGCTCATAGAACCTTCGCCAGAATTTAATCAGTGTGAGCCAGAGATTCCTTTTATACTCTACAACCTCGTTGTTGAGCACCCTAGCAGAGATATCGTCAAAATTTAATCAACACACAGAGATATATATATGCACATGGAACTTCTCAACTTTGTCTGTCTGTTTTGATTTGAAACATGAAGCTTCTTATTTATTCCTCAGAGTTGTGTATGGTTGAGGTTTGATCCTAGGACCTATCATCTCAGTATTCTCTCCTTCATTAATGAAAATGGTCAAGCTCCCCTTGCTTGTGACATTAATGACATCCAAGGATTTCTATATTTGACATCAATGAAAACAAAATTTCCAACAATCTCCCTCTTTTTCATTGATGGAAACACATGTTCTTACTCTAGTCTATGCAAGTCTCCCCTTGTCTTGTCTCTCTCCCCCTTTGAAATCAATGGAAAAGGGTTTCTGTATTTGGTAATTTCTTCATTGTAGATAGCAATCGTTTTGTAGCTCCCCCCAATGCGATACTATTAATTTTTCTTTGTAACGTGCAACCATATGCACTCTCCCCCTGAGATTTGAGTTTGTTGAGCTCCCAACAACTTTGAGTTGAATCCTTCACTAAGAAATGGGAATGAATACCATATTCTATCTGAGATACTCAAATGAATCTCTAGGTAGGGGTTTTGTAAATATGTCTTCTATTTGTTCCTTGGTGTTAGAACCCTAATTTTCACTAGACATGCATATCTAGTAGCAAGCCATCTTACTTACTATTTTTGCCAAGCCAATACTAAATAGATATTCTTAAAAACCCGATTTTTAAATATGTATGCACCCCGCACCATGAATTCCTCGTATGTATGCTAGATGCACCATTACAACCCGCTTGTACCCACAAAAGTTGCAAAAAATAAAAAGTTACAAGGGAATACGGACGTTTGGGTAGTTTCCTAACCAATTGACCACCCATAGCCCGTCACCCAACCAAATAAATATCTTTTTGGCATATAAAAGAAGTTTTTGGGGTCCCATTCTAAGGAGAATCATGAAAGCATTGAAACTTTTCCCATTTCCTAATCCCCCCTTGCCCCAAGAATTTGCATCCACATTGTGAGTTTGATCAAGAATTCTCCACTCTTTCCCTTTTTTCCTCATCCATAGACCTATACCTATTATCTAGAGAGAAGTGTGAGAGAAGAAGGATATGTGGAAGCATTTGGAGCTTGGTGAAGAGGAGCCCAAAACCGGGTTCGAGGAGTAGTCGCCGATCTCATTTTGTAAGTGAAATTATGAGATTAATATAAGGAAGTACTTTTGTCGTCCCACCATATGATGTGTTTTATCTCTATGTATGATTTACATTTTGTTATGAAATCTAACCCATTAGTCCATATATAGAATGCTTGTTCATATTTTCTTGTTTGTCCTTTGATGAATGCAAGTTAGCCATGGGAGGATATTTGCAGTTGAGAAGCGATTGAACGCATTGGGATTGACACCAGATGCAGAGTTCAAGGTAAGACTACCGGATCCCTATACTTTGTACTTTATATATGAATGTGGGGTGTTGTCGGGATAGTGGTTAAAAGTAGGAGACTATAGATGGTTAGCTCTATCTGCACTTTATAACCCTAGTGTAGTCCGTAGGGGGGTTTTCCCACTATATCACTTGGTAGGAACATACTCAATATTGAAAATATTATCATTTACTTGTTCCCTAAGAAAATGATATTTGATTGAATATGTTTTTTCTTTGAGTGCATCACTACATTATTTGAAATTGTTATAGAGTTGGTGTTGTCACATAGTATCGAAATTGGATTCTTATATTCTGTCTGAATGTCTTGTAGTGTTTGATTCATCCAGAGAATTTGAGTACAACAAGATGTTTCTGCAATGTACTATGCTTATGTTGTGGAAAATGAGAGTGAATATTATTTCTTTCTTATACAATAAATTAAACAATTTCCCAAGAAGAATGATCCTCCACTTGTGTTCTTTCTATCATCAACACTTCTTGACGAATCTACATCAGTATATGTTGTTAGAGTAAATTTTTATCCTTTTGGATACCATAGTCCAAATTCCAAAGTACCCTTTAAATATATAAATATTATTTTGACAACCTATACAAGTGTTTCCTTGGGTGAAACTTAGAATATTCCAACTGTTGATTAAGGCTGATTGTCATTGATGTCAACCCTTGAAGAAAGCCCCACAACACAAAAATTTGGGTAATGTACCCAAGATTGTTTGATGTAAATATGACTCATTATTGTCTTTTCATGGCTGATAAGAAGTAAAGATGGATGAACTCCAAAGTGGTCCCCTTATGGTGAAAGCCCTCACGGGAAGATGCTTTGCAGAGTAAGATAACCCATGCTTAATTTTGGAATAATTAGATGAATGACAATGAATTTGTCTTGTAAACTATCCTAGATGGATATTTCTTTTCATTCCATTTCCGTTGGTATGTGGAACATCACATAACTCCTCACGGTTAGAGAGTTATGGCCATGAGAAGTTGGAGACCCTAGGCTTGGGTAATGGACCCAAGTTTGTTTGATGGATAACGGTATGAGTTATGATATATTTTTAAATAATACTATTCTATATGGATAGTAAATGTCATTCCATTTTTGGTGGTATGTGGAACATCACATAACTCCTCACGGTTTGAGAGTTATGCCCTTACGAAGTTGGAGGACCCTCATATGTCATCTAGAAGCCCCAAAAGGTCAAAGTAGTCAAAGTGGTTTAAGAGATTTTAAAAGGTAAATAATAAAGTGAATTAATGAGTGTATTATAATTCAAAGTGAATACAAAATAAATTGAGTGCTGTAATAAATTTAATGGAGAAATTTGGAAATTAGGTTAGCCCTAAAATAAGGAAAGTGGTGATGGGCACAGGAATTAGGCTTGGGAAGCTGCTTGGAGGTATAAATAAGAGGCAAGAGCTCTCTCATTTTAATCACCTTGTGCATAGTAGTTATATAGATTTCGTAGAGCCACGGTGAAATAAGTGCAAGGATTAGGTGAAAATGAAGTTCCATGAGGGTTTAGAGTTCAATTCCCCGACTTACCTTGTTATTGCGTGGGGCATCGTGGGCACACACAGGTTATAAGGGTAGCAGTTAGATAACACTGACCACCATATTATGGCTGAGCGTGCCCAACTGGTGCTAGGTTTATCCGGTCTGAAAATATACATATAGCAGGTTGTCTGGTGGCAGGATTATACGAGTTGAAATTATGAGGGGAATGTGAAAGGCCAGAAATGCAAGGAAGGATAAATTCTTTTGATGGTGCTTTCTAGGTATGTTATTCTGAGGTCATCTCACCATTTTAAGCTATAATGTTTTCTATAATGATTAGGACCATGAAATTTATATGCCATTTAGAAAACATGTCTAAAAGTATATGTGGTAAATAATTCACCTTTTGGGTCATTGTATTTTGGAGCTACATAGGTGGAAAGAAAATGGGGTTTGTGGCTAGTCACGAAACTAGTCAAAACAGGTGTTTAATTAAAACGTCACACTTTATTCATAAAAGATCAAATTTAGTGAAAACAAATGTGTTGGTTAGGGTATTTTCTATAGTATTTTGTATGGAGTTTTAGATAAAATTCAACAAATATTCTTCTTGAGGGGGCACACTCTACAATGTCGTGCAGAACCATTAAAATTCGGCGGTATGTCAGTGCCTGTAACCGCTTTTTAGGGACATTTGACAGAATGTAAAAATGAGTGAATAAGCATTGTATATGGAGTTTGAGATGTTTATACATTCTGGTACACAATTATGATTACTTCAAGTTAGGGTTGTTGACTAATTCAAAACTAGGCACATGAGACTAAAGAAAGTTTGATGAAAATGATAGTCTCTTGTAGTTTGGTTGGGGTTTGAGAATGGAGTGTATACATAGATTCTGTCTGAGGAGCCCACCATCAGATTTGGATGATAGAAATTGATGAGGGATTTTGGTTGAGGTACGTATTGAGGTACATTGTTGAGACAAGTAGTTGATGAGAGTTGGCAATACACAGAGGTGTATAGTTGATGATGTTGGTACATATTGATGAGTCATAGTTGATGAGTAGTTGATTGACACATGATTGGAACATGCGTGGTACATGGTTGGATGAAATTGTTTATGGTACAACTTGATTCACGAGGTTATTTAGTGCAGGTTGGTGCACTGGTTGATGCACTTGTTTATGAATACGGGTTGATTCTGAGGTTGAGGTATAGGTTGATGCATGGTTGATGCATGGTTCAGGAATATTGGTATAGGTTTACAATGGTATATCTCACATTGAAAGGTTGATAGTGGTTCCATCATTCTACTTCACCCGGGGGTGGTAGGATAGGGCAAGGACAAGTGGTTGTAAACACCTTAGGTTTAGCAGCAAAAGAACATAGGGGGGTTTTGCCTCCTTTTGGTTGTAGCAGAGAATTAGGGAGTTGGAGATTCCCTCAGGTTGTAGAATGAGAAACTAAGGGGTTAAGACCTCCTTCTAGTTGCGACTAGAAAACAAAGAGGAAGTTGGTGCTTCAATGAATATAATTCTTCAAGGCAGGATAAAAGAAAAAGAATTCCATGGTTTTCTCTCGATTTGGGTTTTCCACGTAAGCGCTAGTGCTGCTTTGTGTATATGTATGTTTGTTCATTTTTCATTTCTTATTTACTCTGTGGTTATTGGATGATAATAATTCATTGATATAACATTATATAGTTAACAAGGATTAAATTTCTCTATTATTGATTCACCCATTGATAATCCAACAATTTAGTATCAGAGCAGTTTCCTTCAAAAATTGGTTTAACCACTAAAATGTAGATCGTAAGAGTACCGCTCATATAAAAATGGAATACCACGCAGTTTGATTGACAAAAGTACTTTTGGAGCATAAATATGAGGACATATATACATGCATAGGGATTTCAAGTTTGGAAATCAGTGGCAGATGGATACACAACACAATAGTTCCACAAATAATAATGATAAAGTAGTAAAACTTGGTGAGAAATTACTTCCAAAATCCCAAAAATGAACTTTTGATGGTCTTAGTGATACAATATTCACCAAGTTGCCTGCTTGTAAATCCACTAAAAGGATTTGGTAAAAGATTCAAAATATTTATGAAAGATATACAAAAGTCAAAGCGGCCAAAGCTTGATTATAGAGGTCATTTGAACAACTGAAAATAAAGGAAGATGAATATATCGAAACCTACTTCTTACGAGTCGATGAAACAATGAGATGCAATCCTTAGGATTGGGAGAAGAAGTTCAATAATATGTAATTTCTCAAAAATATTAAGATCTCTTCTATGAGATTCAGCCTAAGATATCAACACTAGAGGAAAAATCAGATCTAAAATCAACAGGCATGGACGAATTACATGGAATACTAACAGCATATGATATGAGAACTGAAAAGGAAAATCAGATGTAAAAGAAGCAACCTTCAAAGAGAGAGATCAAGATCAAAGAAAGAAAAAGGAACAAAGAAGAATATAGCGTGTGATGACACCTTAGAAGATGGTGAAGAAGTGGCCAACTTCATCAAAGACTAAACAAGGGAAATAGCGGTGAGTATAGAGAATTAGCTCCTTTAATTTTTAGTGTGAAGTGGGTATTGGGGTCATTTTTTAGTAAAATGTCCTCATAAGAAAAATGATGAAGTGGTTGCACTCAAAGGAAACATATAAAGGAAAATAACTACAAAGAAAATTTTCAAGAAAATATTATACACCAAAGACATCTCATCATGGAGGAAGATGAAGTTGGTGACAATGAGGCGAGGAAGAGTTCTATTCATGGTGGTAAAATACTTTGATAAAGAAGAATTTGAAGAATAATATGAATAAGACAAAGAATAATATGAAGAAGCCGAAGAAGAATGTGGAAAGTCAAAGGAAAGAAATTGAAGGCGGTTGGTATACGAAGAATTAATGCATGTGCCATAAGAAATTTGCTCCGGAGAAGAGAAAAGAAGAAACAAGAAACTACAAAGCTGAGGAACTAGACAAGAAAAGGACACTTGAGAACTAGAACAAATGATTAAAAATTGAAGGTTCAAATAGAGAAGATAAAATAATTGAAGAAGCACTCAAGAACAACTAGAAGAAAGGACAAGATCATTGGAAGCAGGCGGAGGTTGTAGAAGAAAAGGACAAGATCATTGGAAACTTGGAAGCAGAGGTTGTCACACTAAGAAAGGATATTCAAAAGAAAAATATGCAGAATAGCTCAAAAGTTCTGGACGACATTACCAATAGTAAAAAATCTCATCTTGACAAGTTCAAACTTGGATATAATCAGACAAAAAAGGGATCAAGCTCCAAAACAATAGAGAAAGAAACAAATCCAAAGAGATATGCAGAAACAATCAAATAGGATATGAAGATTATAGGGACAATCCTCGACCAAGAAGATTCAGATTTCAAAATCAACAATAGACATATAGGCCTCAAGAAGAAGAAGGATTCATAAGAGCACCTCTTTTCAGAAGATCTTCAACTCCTAATTATCAAACTATATTTTTTGGTTTATGTTATGCATGTAATAATTTTGGACATAAAGTTGTGAATTGCAGAGCTAACAACAGGGACATTAACAACTTTGAGAGTTATACACAAAGGGATTATTCAAGGAGACCTAGTGACACACAAAGAAGAAGTTACAACAGGTTTGAAACTTTGAGCACTGAAGTGGAATGTTACAAATGTAACCATTTTGGACACATGTCCAAGGATTGCAGAATGACAGTCCCTCCTAAAGAACCTCAACAAAATAACAATAGTCACATACAAGAACCTCAAAAAATGACATGGGTAAGAAAGCAATATCAGTATAACAATGAAGAATGCACATTCGCTCTATAAGCTAAGCAGAAGAAACATTGTTGGTATGTTGACAGTGGGTGTTACACATGATAGGTGATAAAGACAAATTTCTTACATTATGAAAAGAAAACAATGGATTAGTCTCCTTCGGAAATGATAGTTCATCCAAAATCATTGGAGAAGGCACAGTTCGAATTGGGAACAAGAATGAAAAGGCACAAAATGTTCTACTGGTAGAAGATATGAAACATAATCTTCTAAGTGTGATTCAAATGTGTGACCAAGGTCATAAAATTACTTTTGATTCAGAAAAGTGTGAGATAAGAAAAGAAGGTTCACGGAAATTGGTCGGTACAACTGCAAGAACTTCAAACAACATATATGTATTAAGTGAACTTGGAAATGAAAAGTCTTGTCTAGGAAAAGAAGATGAAAGTTGGCTATGGAATATAAGAATGGGTCACATGCATTTTGATAACCTTGTCAAAGTCATCAAAAGAGAATCAGTCAGAGAAATGCCCCAGATCACGAAACCAACCAACACTTTATGCAAGCATTGTCAACAAGGAAAGAAAACAAAGAACAGGTTC
>SNQJ01S0180746.1:0-19358 GCA_010110895.2 Picea sitchensis | reverse complement strand
AGGAGCTAATAAAGAACAACAACAGTTCATGAAGTAAACTAATGAACTGATACCTGGATTTAGAACTCTTCATCTTCTGGCAATCAGATTCTCCCTAGTGGAGTCTTTAATCGCGGAGTCGCCAGGAAGATAATTACAGTTAGATTTTATGTCTCTCTCTTGTCTACCATCAAGAATCATATCTATGTCATTCTCCCAGGGAAACTCTGCTTTCACTTTCGTTCCCCAGAAGTGGTGCCAATTTGTTATCACTCCAAGAAATTAATCCCTGACTGTAAGGGGTGTAATCTTGGTAACTTAAATAGATCAATAATGTAGAGGAACAAGGATCAAATTAGATGACTTAGTAAACTCATATCCATTTAGAAACATATAAATACACTTGAAAGACCAAGTATTTCAACTATGTTGCTCAAGGTTTAAATCAATGTGTGGAAACATGAAGAAGACTCATTATGATAACAAAAATACTCATACAATAGCATATGTGAATGGCTAGTAATGATGGGTTAATGCTCATCATACCAGCAGAAACATATATAAGATTGCATATAATAGATGGCAAGACATAACAGGTAAATATTTGCAGCTCTAGCTTATGAATGGAAAGATAGGATAACAACTATCAGGCATTAAGACAAACATGAGAAGCAATGTATATAAGTCTAATATATCAACGAAGAGATGAGATGATATTCATCTGTCATTGAATATATATAAACATAGAAAGAAAGGATATGAAAACTAAACAAACACAATGAAAGAAGCTCGATGTCAAGATGTATTCATGAATATCTCCAAAGGATGAAATGTAGTTACAAGTCGTCAAGGATCAAACCACAGTCCTCAGAATGTTTTTTCCCACCCTCCAGTCCATGTTACAATGATGCCTCATAAAGGTATTTAGGTCTAAATCCTCCCTAGGAGCCCGAATTCCCTTTCAAGTACGAAAGATAAAAACAATTCCCTTCAATTTATGGAACTGTCTGACATAAAAAATGGGCCAGACTGCTGAAAATTGGGGCTACAGTTAAGATTTTGTATCTCCCAAATCATGAAAGTTGTGTACAAACTGGAAGATTCTTTTGTATATTTGTTTTTGTGAGAAAAAATTTATCTCAGTTCTTTGAGATTCATTTTCATTTGCCCGGGATATGCATTTCAAAAACATGTGTCAAACAGGGAAATTATGAGATCCAAAAATTAGGGCTTAGAGATGGATTCTATTCTCCCAATATATGACACCTGTAGGAAAATTGAGAGAGGTTATTGTTCTTTTACGTGTTAGTAACAAAATCCCCCACCCATTTCTCAAACTGATTCTCCAGTCACTCATAATCGTCATTTGAAAATGATGAATCAACATAGTAAAAACACAGTATTTTTGAAAATGTAGCTTCATCTTCTTATCATATGCCTCCAAATCTTGAAAAGGAGAATGATATATATCCTATAATTATTATCCTTCGTTAAACATCATTCCCTCAAAATATGGAAACCAAAAAATGCGATCTAGGTAGAAATAAGTTCATTCTTGACTCTTCTGTGATTTCGACAACCAAACAGTCCTGTGTTTATCCTTTTAGCGGCCAAAAGTGAGAGATTTTCTGCGGCTCTCAACACTGTAAAATTGAATTTTAGTCGTCAAACGCTAAAAATTAAATTTTGGCATGAACTAAGATATGAAATATTTTATTTATTGATCTGATATGATTTAGAGCCTTTTTTAAAACTTAAGATTCATAAATAATCTTCTATCTCAAATCATCTTATCATGTGATGTCAAGATAATTTGAATATCATTTTTTATCACTAACAACTACCTCGTTCACAGGTCCCTCTAAGTGTTATTTAGCTGCAGTGAAAACTTGCTCCAGTTCTTCTCCTCAACCTTCTAGTTCCAACTGGTTAACTAGGTACTTCGCCCAGTTCATCTGTAGGCCTTCCGCACACTTCCCTGCAAGGTCAACAACAAAGTCGGTGACATAGGTATGTTCTTTCTTACTAAATTTCCAGCTATCAGTTGGAATGTGAGGTGCACTGCACCACTCTGGATGGAATCTACCTTATAGCCTCTTTTTCCCTTCTCAACATCACCATACGTGTCCTTGATCTTCTGAGATAGTGCGCGATCTATGGCTTTTCCTAGATAAAAGTCCTACAGATCAGGTCCTTGAATATTTAGGCCTGTGATCCTGTGGATCAGTGTTGGGTCAACTATAATGCGGTGGTCTAGCCATAAATATCCGCCATGGTAACATGACAGTAACAAATTGACACAAGCATTGACTTCCTGGTGTCTTCCGAAGTGTGGGATCTTCATGATGTTCAACAGGGTGGACTACGCGAGGTTCATTGTCCATGATTGGGGGATGATCTTTGAATTTTTCCCTTTAGTTCTAGTTAGGTACTTGTATGGGGTGAGCATGTCATAGATCTTGTGATCTCCAAGGTTAAAGTCACTAAACTTTAATGTTGCGATCCTATCTTGGTCTGTTCAAACTACGTGTATCCACTTCGGGAGGTATGCAGTAACGATGGTGTACTCAAAATCGTGTGGTACAATATCATGGTTCACCATGCCAACCAGGGGCAGGATGTAATCAAGAAATATGGTTCATTTGTGAGGTCATATTTATGCTTGGTTCTCTTTTCTGTTGATGGTCAGGATGGTTCGACTCCGCCAGCAGTCGACGGAGAGGCTTGCACCGTTCTCGTCGATGAAACTTGGATACCTTTAGACATCGAAATGACTCTTTCAGTCATGAGGTCGATCAAAACATCTTCAACAACTTTCTCTGCTGCGCTGAACTCATTCGAAATACAAGCTCGGGGTTGGAAATNACACCGCAATAGGATAGAGGGAAATGTCGCAATGAGCACTGTGTAAATTCAACGATTCTATGGGATCATATTCATGGTTTTCAAAAGTGTTCTTGGTGCATGGCACGATGGTATAAATATAAAATGTGGCAACGGATCTCTTGCAATGGGCGAGAAGCCTTCATTAACTTTTTTATGTCTATTACAGCGCGGTCCAACAGTCTAGTGGCGAGCCTTTCTACCCATTCAGTGGGTCAAACGAACGGTTATATTGGTCCCAATGGCTATATTGCTTTGTCCTGGTGAAGTGTCATGTGACGTTGTTCTGTTATCTCGACGAAGCTCTAATTTTGCAAATTTTCCTTCTGCGAAGTTCCCTCTGGAACCTTCTGTAACTTGTTGATCTTAGCTCTCTTCTTACTTAGATTTCTAGCTTTCTTCCCAGTGAGCCTCGTCTCATTATGCCTTTTTCTAGTCTGATTCTTATCTTCTTTTGGCATAGTTACTTCATGTTGTTGAGATTTTTTCTTAAGATTCGAGGGTGATACTTCTTCTTTATCTCGGATAGGTACTTCAATCGTCTATGGGTTTTCTAGTGTTCTTGCAACTTTGACATCCGGATCTCTGGTGTTAAATAGCTTCGATCTGTTCTTTTGTTCTTCAATCAAGTGTGTGATCCTTCTAGTCATGAAATTGTTTAGCTCTTGCTTATTCTTCTCTAAAGCTTCTTCGGCTTCTTTCCTTTTGGCCTAGTCTTTTTCAATCCAAGGTTTTCCTAGTAACATGGTAAATGGAGCATTGTTCTCAATAAATTTAACAATATCAACATCTTCCTCTGTCGAAATTCCATTGGCATTCATAGATATCCAAGTAAGCTTTCCACATAGGTTTATCAGCTTTCCTCTAAATAAACATATTCCTCCTAATGAAGGAGTCATAGCAGGCTTGCCTAAAAGTTCCCAAGTTCTTTCTATCATGATATTCACCTGTGTTTCCTCATCTAGAACACAGTCAACATCAAAGTCCCCTATTCTTGCTTCAAGTCATTCCTTTTCTTTGAAGATCTTTGATAAGATGACATGTCGGTGGTCATTTAGGGTTTGTTTTATCTGTAGCAATACTTTTTTTGATTCTTTCTAGGGTTCCTCCATTTCTGGATCTGCCTTAGGGTTTACTTGTCTCATGTTCATTCCTTGAAGCTTAGAAATGATTCTAGGGCAATCCAATACTTCATGGTCCATTGCTTTGCAAAAAAGACAACTAGGTCAATTCCCAAGGCATTCCTTAGCCATATGTCCCTGTCTTCTACAACTATAACATAGGGTTAATCCTCTCTTTGTTTTAAATGATTTCCAACCTTTCCTGTACTGAGCGCTAGGATCATGGTAGCTAAGCTGCAAAAAATATTTTCTAGGATCCTTTTTTCTTCAGATATGACCTCTTTTCTTCAGATCGGGCTTCTTTATTTAGCACGGAGCTTCATAAATCAAGTAGAATACTCTGCACTAGGGTGAGAGATCCATGCAAAAATCTTTCATAGTTTCAGTTCATATCTTTGCACAAAGATTCTTCTTCCTTAGTTCCCAACAATCACAATTTCAGGTCCGATCTTCGCATAGAGCTTCTTTTTCCTCAGTTCCCAACAATCACAGTTTCAGGCCTGGGCAACGAAACCATTTGTTGGCACAGGGGATGACCCGGTATTCCACGCTACAATAGCGCACCAACAAAGCCCTAACTACAGGCCCTTTCGGCAACACCTGTGAAGCAGATGAAGTCTCACGCAAGGTAGAGGCAGGGGTGGTTGCAGGACTCAGGTGTTTGTAACCTTAGCTAGGACACAAATCTATGATTATAAATCTTAACAGAGCACTCAACATCGATAGTTCATCAATATCAAACTACTATCTACTTCGCAGATAAAACAGAGAATCACATCATTCACTCATATATGATGTATCTAAGCCCTTATCATAGACGGGTAGATTATATCTAGTAGATTCAAGCACTAAGAACATTCACATAGGTCATATCTACATCTATATACATCATTAGCACAAAGAATAAACAGATCTATCCAACTATATCAAAGAACTTACCCAGTAGAGACATAAAACACATCAAGACATAGAACAAAGCAAAATAACACAATATTTACGTGGTTCACCCCCACCCTGGGGCTACATCCACCAACTCTTCTTATTTATTATCTTCAATCAGACATCTACATGCACAGAGCCACACAAACCCTACTCCGCATAGGAGAGGAGATCTACGTGCACCTCGCCAAATCCTCCTTCCTCAAGCTCAGTTATAGCACTAAGCCTTCTGTAATCACTTGCACTCAGCTCTGCAAGTCTCACATAGTATGCACAAAGCACTTACAGTCCTTCAATCACATAGATCTAGCACTTAGCCATTCATCCAACATCACATAGATGCGCATACACACACACACACACTTCTCTTCTTCTACATAGCCTAGACATCTATTTATACTTTACAAAACTAGGCCTAAACATGGGTAAACCCATGGGTCAAAATCCCATACCCATTACATATTCCCAAATCCCAAAAAGGACACAAAAAGGGGTCAAGATCCCGTGATCTCTGCTTCGTCTTGTGCTCCTTCTTCTGCTAGCTATTGAAGTCCCAAAATAGGTCAAACTTGACCAAAGATCTCCCAAAACTTGGCCAAGGGCCAACACATTCCATAATATAAAGGGAAAAACATAATGGGAAAGCACCACACTGGTCTAAAGCCAAGGAGTGAACTACTTGTCCATACACTCTTGAAAGTTACATGTCCATAATGCGTTGAAATCAAAATATGATATGCCATTTACTACTAGTAGTGAACAATAGTTAAACTATTTCAGGATCCAAATGCTCATATCATACAAGATAGAGTTGAATCCCCCAAAATCAAATAATATTACAAAAATAGTGGACTAGAAACCACTTGTTGGGCTCGTGATATGGTTAAATTAATGATTATAATTAGATCCTTTTTGACCAATATTATATGTATATTTTATTATTTTGAAGAATTTTTTAAGGATTCTTGTATCCAATCGCCATAACTTATACTAGGTATGTATGATTGAAGTTTTGTGATAATTTCAAGTATAATTCAACATGATTTAATGATTTCAAAGAGCTAATTCGGGATCTTTGTGTCACAAGGAAAAATTGCAAGGCATTTTTGCATCCGGCACTCCATCCGGTACTCCATCGGGCACTATTCCAGGCAGCTAACTTAAATATTAAATTTTGGGAGCATGAAGTGGAATATAAAAAATCTGCCAAATGGGATTTGTACGTAATATGCCCAATTAGGTCCCTTCAGGGTTGTTTTCTGAAATTCTGAATGGATTGAGAGAAGTTCATGGTTTCCAATTATGCATCCGGTACTCGGTCCGACACTCCATCCTGTGCAAAAATGATGGGCAATTTGGTAGTTATGGTATTGGCGGCCAGTGATGGGTGAATCAGAAACATGGGTTTTGCTCATGCTTATCCCCTCCAGCTACTGAACTCTTGACAACTCAAATTTGGGTTGTTATGGCAGGCGATTATTGGATCACTCTATTTCGGCAAATAGGCCATCATTAAATGTAATTTATTGTTTTTAGAAGAGGTTCAACCCTCCAATGGTTGACCTCTTAGTCTTTAAATCTCATAAATACCACCATGGTGGTCATACAATTGTTAAGAAGTCATGTGTTAGATCATAAGACGATTTTATCTCTATTTTGTCATTTTCATTTTGCCAGACTATGTAAAACTTGTGTTTTTAGTTTTAATGGTGAAATCGTTGTGCTAAAGTTCGTGGTGTGCATTTGAGGAGTGACCACGACTTGTTGGGGGGCCCACCAACAGTCTGGGTAACTATCTTATCCGTTTATTTGTGAATTGGATAGCATAGATGCATTTTTATTTCATTTTTTGTATATGAAATGTTATTTTATTTCTTTGTTATTTAATTTGTTGTTTGAAATTTAATAGGTTTAATTTATCTTTTGCGGGTTATTTTGAACAATCTTGTTAATACGCAATGACTTTGTAGATGATAGAAACAAGCTTGCAAGCTTAGACACTAACCCCGTGTGTAGTTAGATGGTAGAATAGACTTTCTTCATGCTGAAACAGAGTTTAAACAGAGTTTTAGGACAAAAATTTAATTCATGCTTTCTTTGACAGGGTTTCGGTGGATGGATAGTGATAGTGTTAGTTTTTATTTGCAAATTGCTTATTCAATTGCTATTTAGTCTTTTCCTACCTAGTTATTTGGAAATTGATTATTCATTACTTGTCATATGCTAGAATAGTGTCTAAATTTTGTTTATGAGCATTTCCCTTTTTGCAATTTGAATTGTTAGTTTAGTTTATGTTATGCAATTTCTTGCTTAGATTTAGGTTGCAATTTCAAGTTGTAGTTAATGATTGAATTTAGTATAGTGTAAGTTTCTTACGTAGTATAGAGTGCAATTGATATTCATAGCATAATCTCTTTTTGTTGTTGATGGTTAATGCATGATTACATAATGACATGGATATGGAGGGTAGTTGATGTTGTTTTCATAATGGCTAAGTTTTCACTAGATTGCTTAATTCAGACTTTTCACTTTTCTATTGAAATCAATATCGAGTTTATACCTCTTGAATTATTTTTTATTATTAAGTGTCCTTGTGATATTATAAGACACCGGAGACATTCACACAACCATCAACACTATTTTTGAGTTTTTCTCGCTTTCATAGAGTAAGAAGATAGTTTTTTCGTTTTCACAAAGTAGAAGATAGTTTTCTCACTTTCATAGAGTAGAAGATAGTTTTGTTGTTGTTGTAGGATAGATAGTCTTCTTGCTTTGGTAGATTAAAGAGTAATTTTCTTATCATAGATCAAGGATTAGTTGTTAGTTACTCTTTGCTTTCAATTTAGTAGATTTCCTTTTGTAAATTAGTAGTTGTGAAGTTTTGTTTAAGAATAGAGTTCACTTGTTTCTTAGCTTAATTAGTTACTTATTTAGGAGTCTTAATTAGTTTACTTGTTGTAAGATTTATCATAGGTTAGCTAGTTTTTTTTCTTTCTTACTTGCTTTAATAGAATAGTTGCTTGCTTGTTTATTTACTTGCTTTCACAAGATATTTTCTTATTGAATTTAAGTAGGCTAGTTAAAGTATTTTGTTGCTGCTATTTGCTTATTAGATGAATAGTTTGTTTTTGCTTATTGTTATTATTGAACTAGTTTTATTTAAGTAGGGTTTTCATTTGCTTTCCTAGAACTATCCATCGATCCTTTGTCCAAAGGTTACCTAGGTTAGATAGTTGAAGTTTCTTAGTAGGTTTTTTCATTAATAGTATTTTCTTGAATAGATTAGCCCTTAGATAACTACTTACTTAGGTAGACTATACTACTACTAGCCTTTCTACCTTGGCATATATTTTTCTACAACTCTAAGTTTACTTACCTTGGGTTGACAATTTAATTGAGGGTTTTTAGTGCATTTTTAGTGCATATATAACACCCACCATTTTTGGCGTCGTTGTCGGGGAGTTGTCTCAAGGTAGAAAATAGTTAGGAAATAGGTCACTTCAAAACCTTAGCATTAGTTTGGTGGAGGGGGGACTTTAAGACGAGAGGTAAGAACCTACGCATCTGCTATAGGAGGTTCCCCCAAACCCAATGGTCATTTTTCTTTTTGTTTTTCTTTTCTTTCATGAATAGACCTAGAGACCCAAAAGTTAAATACATTAAATCTAAATCAGAACTTTCAACCAAGGTTCCTTCTGACCTTTTTGGGGCAAGGAACGTTCCACTCATAAACTTCACAGACTAATACTGAACAACAGAAGCTAGCTCAACCCAAATAGATAAAGCAGTCTTTGAAGAGGCTAAAACGGGGAGCACTATAGAACAAAAGTTGAAGCATCAATAATAGTGGGACGTGAGGCAAGACCACTCGAGCCCTTTGCAGAACCAACCAACATATCCTTTGTTTTCTTACCACCACTAGGAGAATGAATTCGAAGGTGACCACTAGTTTGGAAGAACTCTCTCAAATCCTAGTAGCAATTGGGATCTCTTCTTCTCAGGAAGAACATATCTTGACAATAGCCAAGAACTTGAATACATCTCCAGAAATATTAGAAGAATCAAGGTCCTATGAGCTACAAAATGATTTTCCTTTCCAAAATGAAAAGTAAGATGAAAAATTATGGACTACATCTAGTGGAGAGCAATCATTAAGACCTGAGATTGAGGAGTTCTCAACATCCATCTCAACGGATCCATTATGTACTTCATAAATCAATCATCCAGAAGAAGAGGATCTGCATAACATGATGACGGAGAGCATAGAAATTATTGTTGATGAACATCAAGATTACATTGAAATTTGGTTTCAAGGGGTCATCAGGCCACAATACTATTATCTTCTTCAACACCTTCAGATGCCAAAACAAGTAGGTTCGTTGGTTCTTCATATCCAGGTAATCATTGCGGTAAATTTTTCATATATGGATATGAGTATGTTTCTTATCTTGCCCCACACATGGTTACATTGGAAGAGTTCTTACACTTGAATAAAGCTTTTTCCTCTATTTTTAGGTAGGGTAGGATAGTAAATAAAAGATGCATGTTGTTAGTTTAGCTTAAAGTCTAATGCATCCTCATTTTACATTTTTTTTTAATTAAAGAACTATTAGATACATGTTCCTATGACTTTATCTCATTGATATCATTAGTTTATTATATTTTAGAGTTTGGTTTTTGCAAACAATTTTAGAGATCTTTGTAGGTATTTATATCACCAAGGGTAGACAATTTCAAGGACATATAAGAGAAGAATTTTTCTTCAAAACATTTCTATACTTGAACCTTGTTGTCTACTAAGCATCAAATGAATAATGACATGCTATAGTTAGCCATTTTTTTGAAAAATATTTTCATATTTTTTTTCTCAAGGCATATTAAGAAGTAGTTTCTCTTGAACCTTCACCACTATATAAGGAAGTGGCATCGTAACCATCAATCTTAGAGGTATCTCATACAGTTTCTCCAAGAAACATGAGTAAGTTAGTAAAGTATCTTTATTAAAGAGTAAGAAGGAGGTTTGATTAGTGGTTAGTCGTGGAAACATCACAATAACTTACAAAAGAAGAAAGTGAGTTGAGCCTAGAGATATATTTATGTTCTTTTTCAATGGTACCATCCACTACACACTAAATAGCTTGATTATATCATATCTTTAGATAGTCCACATCTGCTTAAGTACCCCTTACATCAGGACAATCACTAAGGAATATATATAACGGAAAGTCATCCTCCAACATAAATACCATCCCAATAAAAAGAAAGAATTTATTTTTTTCAGAGTTGTCCCCCCATCTTATTGCATAAAACACTCTTATACTAAAATATTAAAATATGGAGGGCCAGTCTCTAAGGGTGTAAGAGGCTAACCTACTAGGATACTGAATAGGTCTGATGGCAGTGGGTACCAGCCCATGGTATGACTAGGTAAACCCACCGGAGTACGGAACATGATTGCTGGTAGCGGGGCATTCTACCTAGTGAGGATCGTAATCTAACAAAAATAAATAATAAATTTAAAATTGTCTTGATATACGACATTACTTGTAGACAAATCTGACACAAAGTGTGTATGGTTAAGCTAAGGTTAATGAAATCCATAAATTTTCCATTGGGAACTAACTTTGAGACTATCTTGAAACTCTCATGCCTACCTCTTCTTTTCTATATATAGGATCTGTTATCCTATAGGTGGGGGCATCTTCTAACCATCTCGTCAAACCAATCTGTGAAATTTATCTCTACACTTAACAAGCTGTAAATCTTCATTTATTGGGAGAACTGTCTGGTTTCCTATATTTTTTATTGTGAGGTGTCACGATACTTAGGTGTGGGGGAGGGGTTCATGAGTTGACAAATGATAACATTGCATAGAAGAAGTAAATCTTTGTAAAAATTTATGTGTTGTTTTCATAATACATGCTATTATATCATCATTTATGTGTTATTTTCGAAATGCTAATTCCATATGTGTTATAAACTGTTGTACATTTCCTTAACAAACCACTTAACTAGTTTATTGTCGCTACAGACTATTCATTACAGAGTTATGATTACATGCCTTATAAAATGAGAGATAGAGGAATGGATTGTGTGAGCACGATGGCCAAACAAATAACAATGGAACACTCTTAGCCTGCCTCAACTACTATTCACTATGTTCGTGGCCTCAGAGGAATCAATTACCTCAGCCACAAAGCTCCCAAGAGTTGGAGACCGCTGATTTAAACACCACCAGTTGCCAAGAGCAAGCTATAACAGGGTTTTCAAAACATAATTTAATAACATCTATGGAGCTAAGGGATACTCCAAGGAGTGGATAAAACAGGAGCTAATCAACCCTCTCATAATCATCACCAATTGATTACATGTGAAGGTAGATATTTCGTATTTAAAGCTTGCCACTTTCGATCATTAGTTCACTTTCAGTTCAATAAGCCATTGAATTTTCCATTTTACTTCTTAAAGAGTCTTGAGAGGATGCCTTCCCAAGTGAGGAAGAATTCAACCAATCCCCATAACATCTTATTTCACCATGGCCTTATCAAACTACTTGTCTTAGCCGAAATGGGGAAAACATGGGATGAGTTCATTTACCAATTTGAAAACCCTCATATTAAAATCAAGACAAGAAAGAAGACTCTTGATCTAGGGAATGTTACTCCACCCAAACCCTCATGCTCAATCTATTCCTTTACCAGACCAAAAGTCCAAGAAACTTGTTGATACCCCTGCAGCCTCATCAGGCAAGAAGACCAAGAAGCCTATTGCTAACCCCCCTCTAAACACAGTAAATACCAAGAAGCCTATTTCTAATTCATGTCATGAGGACATGCCATATCTTCGGTCCGGGGGGAGTTTCTTAACCTAAAAAAATGCTAAGAACTGCCCATTTGTATAGAAAACACATGAGAAGAGGAAGTAGGATTTCTGTCAAAATTCTGTCATACTATCTTTTTATAATGTCTTGGGATATTATATCAGCAATTGTTTGTATTGCTATGCTAAATTATATACTTTTGACATCATTGTGTGTGTTATAATCTTGTTGTGCATTTTTATGTTTATTCTCTAGAAGACTTTGTACACTTAACTACTCTTTGTGACAAATACAGAGCGATAACAACTGCTAAATACTTCTTCCATCTGTATTACAAGCTTATGAAAAGAGGAATAATTGTTTGAATTGTTACAGATAGATAAAATGCAATAAAATTCTCCTGTTCACCATGCCTACCAGTACAAACCAAGCCTTTTGTTAGTATTTGTCAGTCTGTCAGTCACCCATGATCAAATTTACTCTTTCATGTGATTGATAGGGTTATTAGGTCAAATTGTTATATATTCAAAACAAAATTCTCAAATAAAATTTGACATATCTTGGTTGTAAAATTGTCATTGGTGTGTCTAGGTGTCATTACTACTCCCTCCACTCATCCAAGGTCATAAATGTTCATGATGGTCATGTCATCATTCCTTGTCATAAATTTTCAAATGATTGTCTTGGTCAAAGTTCTACTTCAAAATTGGTTTTTGAATTAAGGAAGATGAATTTGAAAAACATGAAAGATATTTTTGTCAATCATAGACCAAGAAACAAAAACCTCCTTCATTTATGCACAAGTGTTATTATTTGAGAGAAATCCCCCAAATACAGTCTCTATAGGAGGGTTTCTGCACATTTGTACAACTTGACTTCAAGTCAGTTTTTCAAAGGGTTGGAGAAGGTATTTGTTGTTATTGATGGTTCCATTGTGTAGAATACATCATAAAATTTCCACCCATACCACTTTCATCCCAAAACGCCTCTGGGAAGGCCTCCAAAATCACTATCAAAGACCATGTTGCGCTTCTGCTAAGAGCACGCTGCGCTTTTGCAAGTTTTGAGTAACCAACTTCAAGCTGGGATTATGAGTAAATGGGAAAGTAATTCTAAATCATGGAGGTGATTTTTGTTCATAACATACCAAAAAAAAATAACCTCTCTCATTTTTTGCATATAATTTATGGTTTTGGATATATTCGATCATCTTAGAGGCCTATGTTTTAAGAAAATAAAACACTTTGTTTTTCTTGTTTTAGTCATGTTTTCTTTCGTGTTGTCCTAACAAATGGAAGTGAAGTTTTGAAAACCAAGAGAGGTTTTTATGAAGGACATATTAAAAAACGATAACCTCTCTCATTTCCTAAATATAAGTTATGGTTTTTGATATATTCAAATCTCTTAGACGCCTAGTTTTTCAGAAAATAAAACACTCTGTTTTTCTTGTTTTAGTCATGTTTTCTTGACATGTTTTCCTAATAAATGAAAGTGAATTTTTGAAAACCAAGAGAGGTTTTTGTCAAGGATATTCAAAAAAAAAAACCTCTCTCAGCATTTACACATGATTTACTGTATTGTAGTTACAGTTGTCACTTTGATACCTATTTTTCACAAGTTCGCCAGGCCAGAATTGTTGCGCTTATGGGAAATCACTTTTGGAATTAATTTTGTAGAGGAAAAGTTGTTGTTTTTCATGATTTAAAGGATCAATGATATAATATACATATCAAGTCTTCCTCACATGTCATCAACAACCTCCAAAAACTCCAAACCCTCTAGTTCAATCTTAGAGAGGATGAAACATTGAGTCATCATTTATGCCATGATAACGTTGTCCTACAAGCCAAGATGAATTCTCTACAGAATTTGGTTGATGATATGACTACCACCAATAATAGTCTCTAGATGTAATTGAAACATCACAAAAATCCTAAGTCAAAATCCCTCAAGCAAGAGGGAGAAGCTTCTAAAGCTAATGCACCCCCTCCTTCGCAAGTTTAGTCATGTTGGGAAAATTTATTTTTGTTTGCAATGGGACCTGCAAAATATTAGGTGTGGGGGTAATGTTGGGCCCATGATATGGTTAAATTAATTATGATGGTTAGATCCTTTTTTACCTATACTATATGTATATTTTACTATTTTGAAGAAGTTTTGAAGGATTCCTGTATCCAATTGCCATAACTTATACCATATATGTATGATTGAAGTTTTGTGATGATTTCAAGTATAATTCAGCATGATTTAATTATTTCAAAGAGATAATTCGGGATCTGTGTGTCACAAGGAAAAATTGCAAAGCGTTTTTGCATCCGACACTCCATCTAGTACTCCATCTGGCACTATTACAGGAAGCTAACTTAAATCTTAAATTGTGGGAGCATGAAGTGGAATATGAAAAATCTGGCACATGGGTTTTGTACGTGATATGCCCAATTAGGTCTCTAGTGAGTTGTTTCCTGAAATTCTTAATGGATTGAGAGCAGTTTGTGGTTTTCAATTCTGCTTCTAGTACTCCGTCCGACACTCTGTCCTGCACAAAAACAATGGGTGATTTGGTGGTTACGGTATTGATGGCCAGTGATGGGAGAATCAGGAACATGGATTTTTCTCGTGCTTATCCCCTCCAACTACTGAACTCTTGACAACTCGATTTTGGGTTGTTATGGTGGGAGATTATTGGCTCGCTCTATTTCGACAGTTAGGGCATCATTAAATTTAATTTACTATTTTTGGGGGAGGTTCGACCCTTGAGTGGTCGACCTCTTAGTCTGTAAAGCTTATAAATACCACCGTTGTGGTCATACAATTGTTAAGAAGTCATGTGTTAGCGAAAAAGATGATTTAGCTCTGTTTTGTCATTTTCATTTTGTTAGACTGTGTAAAACCTGCGTTTTTAGTTTTAATGGTGAAATCATTGTGTTGAAGTTCGTGGTGTGCATTTGAGGAGTGACCATAAATTGTTGGGGCGCCACCAATAGTTTGGGTAACTATCTTATCAGTTTATTTGTGAATTGGATAGCGTAGATGCATTTTTATTTCATTTTTTGTATATGAAATGTTATTGTATTTCTTTGTTATTTAATTTGTTGCTTGTAATTTAATTGGTTTAATTTAGCTTTTGCACGTTATTTTGAAGAATATTGTTAATATGCAATGACTTTGCAGATGATAGAAACAAGCTTGCAATCTTAGACACTAGATGGTAGAATAGACTTTATTCATGCTGAAATAGAGTTTTAGGACATAAATTTAATTCATGTTTTTTTTGACAGGGTTTCGGTGGATGGATAGTGATAGTGTTAGTTTTAATTTGGAAATTTCTTATTCAATTGCTATTTAGTCTTTGTTTACCTAGTTGTTAGATATTTTATTCATTTCATTGCTTGTCATATGCTATTGCTAGAATAGTGTTTAAATTTTGTTTATGAGCATTTCCCTTTTTGCAATTTGAATTGTTAATTTAGTTTATGTTATGCAATTTCTTGCTTAGATTTAGGTTGCAATTTCAAGTTGTATTTAATGATTGAATTCAGTATAGTATACGTTTCTTACGTAGTATAGAGTGCAATTGAACTTCATAACATAATCTCTTTTTGTTGTTGATCGTTAATGCATGATTACATAATCACATCTATATGCAAGGTAGTTGATGTTGTTTTCATAATGGCTAAGTTCTCACTGGATTGCTTAATTCACACTTTTCACTTTGATATTAAAGTCAATATTTTATTATTAAGTGTCGTCGTGATATTATAAGACACCAGAGACATTAACACAACCATCAACACTATATTTGAGTTTTTCTCGCTTTCATAGAGTAAGAAGATAGTTTTCTCATTTTTAGAAAGTAGAAGATAGTTTTCTTGTTGTTGTAGGATAGATAGTTTTGTTGCTCTGGTAGATTAAAGAGTAATTTTCTTATCATAGATCAAGGATTAGTTGTTAGTTACTCTTTGCTATCAATTTAGTAGATTTCCTTTTGTAAATTAGAAGTAGTTGTGAAGTTTCATTTAAGAATAGAGTTCACTTGTTTCTTAGCTTAATTAGTTACTTATTGAGGAGTCTTAATTAGTTTATTTTTTGTAGGAGTTATCATATGTTAGCTAGTTGTTTTTCTTGCTTACTTGCTTTAATAGAATAGTTACTTACTTGTTTATTTACTTGCTTTCAGAGGATAGTTGCTTATTGAATTTAAGTAGGCTAGTTAAAGTAGTTTGTTGTTGCTATTTTCTTATTAGATGAATAGTTTACTTTTTCTTTTTGTTATGATTGAACTAGTTTGATTTAAGTAGGGTTTTCATTTTCTTTCCTAGAAATGTCCATCGATCCTTTGTCCAAAGGTTACCTAGGTTACATAGTTGAAGTTTCTTAGTAGGTTTTTCCATTAATAGTCTTTGCTTGAATAGATTAGCCCTTAGATAGCTACTTTCCTAGTCAGACTATACTACTACTAGCCTTTCTACCTTGGCATATATTTTGCTACAACTCTAAGTTTACTTACCCTGAGTTGACAATTTAATTGAGGGTTTTTAGTGCATATATGATACCCACCACCACTCATGCATGAGTTGGTTTGTTAAAAAATAAAACAAAGTTTTATAAAACATAAAAAAAGAGAAATTACTGAACATTTGGACGTATGATTCAAAAGTGTTAGATCCACACAATTAGCAGCAGAATATTCCATTTCTTGTAAATAGTGAAACCAATTTGATATTAGAAAAACAATTACTAATTACTATTTATTATTCAAAAGGGACTGGCTACAGAATCATAGATTTTGTAGCTAATCTTATGTTTAGCAAGTGAAATCAAAATTTACATCTACCTATTTCGACTTTGATAACATAATTGACTGAAATCAAAACAAAATCCTTTTACCATTAAAAATTAGCCAAAGAGGGATATGACAATTCAGAATTTATAATTGCTTTGAAACTAGTTGTGTTCTTTATGATTATACTCCCGACCCTCTTGAAACGTTTATTCTCCCTCTCTGTGTGTGCCTTCAGGTCAAGTTTCTCTTGTTTCAATAGAGCATTCTGAGTGGAAAAGTGTTTAACTTGAGCCTGTAAGAGCGGAACATCTGTATAGTAATGCACTATCTAGTCGAAACAATTATCACAATGCACCAAGGAAATGGAAGATCGACATGGAACACAATCAACAAGGGGTGATTCATTTTTACCTGTGGTTTGTTCTAGGTCATGCCCGATACCTGAAAATCCTTCTTTACCCTTAAGACATGGGGGTAAATTGGTCACGAAATCATATTGTTCAACATGGGTAATAACCTCTCTCCTTGAACATTGATTTTTTGGGTCTTCACGAGACAAGAAATTGTCTATCTCATTATCTGAATACTGATCATTGATATCGATTGGATTGATCGAGATCAGATGATTACTCTTGCGATTTCTTAGTTTTCTATAAAATAAAATGACCACCATTCTTATTCCTGATAATTAAATATGTTCTCTGTTGTTTCTTTCCCTTACGGAAATTATTCACAATAGTATTATCATTAATGTTTAAACTAGATTCGTTCATAGGAACATGATGATCCTTTTATTTTAATTTGGCAATTAATTTTTCCAGAGATCTTCCAGGTGGAAACCTACATGGAAATTCTTTATCCACAAGGGTTTCATCAACAACAGAAACTGGTCCAATAAATTATGGGTCATCAATTGAATTAACGACATGGATTTTAGTTACTGGTCTATCCAAGTTAGGGTTTACAAATAAAAGAGGGTTGGCTGAAACATCGGCTTGGGTGAAGCCATTTATTATCAGAAAGGTCTCCCAATTGTCACCTATTTTCGACAGGTGATAAACCAATAAGATTTCAACGAGTCCATGGTGAAACAGACTCAAATTGATACCCTGTCTCTTATAACACTTGGACATTTTACAAAGACTCATCAACAGGTAAAAAGGCATATCCAACTCAAACCCTATGAAATTCATAAGAAAACATATGTGGTACAGAAAAACCATCCCATATCGGCCCTCACACATAACAAACGACTTCATAATTAAAAGGAGACTATGCAATCTAGGTTTTAACAGAGCGATAGGAATACCTTTTGTACAACAAGTGGTTTTACGGGAAGCCATTAACAAACTCCATGGGACATATTCTATTTTACCATTCCTAAACCACCTATCGCCTTTTTATTTGAGTCATGTCGCCTTGATCATGAAATCCTCTGTTAATTCCAGTGATATATACCCAATCTTGGCCCTGAAGCCATCAAAATTTTGTGCAAAATCTTTTGCAACCTGGAGATTATAGACTTCAAACTTCTTGAGGAATACATCCCACCCATGAGCCTCTAGTTCATCAATAGGGTCTTCATGGGATAGAAAAGCTTGGCATCCATTTGGCTTTATAAGAACCATGGGTTCTATTACCACTATGACAAGGATTCAACAAATATCAGAAGGGATAGGTTTAGGTTTCCAATGGATGAGCAAAAGAGACAGGTCTAAGCAGGATGTAATAGCATGAAAATCACAGAGTCTGGGGGCTATCATAACTCGGACAGAAGAAATAGGGAAAATGAAAACTAGAAGGTTCGTAAGACTCCAAACCATTTCTCACGATGAGTGCCAAATCCTACAGAGTACAAAACCCTATGTGCATAATGAATGGTCTCATTAATGTTTCGGGCCAACAAGGTGAAACGAAAACGTGAGCACAACATTCTTGTACTAATTTGCATGAATACTGATATGAAAATTGAACTCATGACAATAATATCAACAGTTAACCAAGGTTCTTGTGCATTCAAAAATTTCCACAATGAACTATAGAACCAATGAATTCATAATAACCATAATACACAAATTTCAATAGTGGATTAATCAACCATTTCATAAGATTTGAATTTTAATCATATATGGGTGACTTTTTAAAAGGATATTTCTAAGGTAAAATATTATGAAACCAAGCCAAGTTTTATGTTTAAATTCATGCTTATAGTCATGAATTAAAAATAAAAAAAATGAGAATGCAAACTAAAAAACTCAATAAGGTAAGATTTAATCCAATCATCGCTTTGAAACTCAGAAATATAAACATTTACAAATGGGAGGTGATGGTAGCTACAGAAAGGTGTAAACTCTTTCGATCGTGATAAGTATAAAAAATCATGTGTTGCTACCAACAGGTCTGCTGACCTCTTGGTCACTGGATCTTCTCAATATTCGAGCTGGAACAACTCTTTGAGTCCTTACTTGAATCCTTATGAAATATCCATAGGTATTATATGTAAATCAGCCCACACGAACAAGCACTAGGCATGAGCTTCCTTCACGTGATCACCGGATGTGACCACAGGCCTAACCCAAAAGGCACTACGCAATCTTGGACCTCGGGTGATTGCACATGAGATAAACCTGACCCTTGCGATTTTTTATTTCCCAATCGACAATTTCTCTAGGTGTTATCTCCTCCTCTAACTTTTCACTGATATGAACTCCAGCTATGACCTGGGGCCAAGATTCTGAGTGTTGGTCACTATAATTGCTTAATTAATTTCAAACAACCAAGTGAAACATAAATTATCAACCCAGGGAAGTCTTTTGTTTCAAAGATAGCCACG
>SNQJ01S0180745.1:0-19358 GCA_010110895.2 Picea sitchensis | reverse complement strand
ATTTAAATTTGAATGTCAATATAATAATAAAGATGATTAAATTTGATTATATCAATCTAATAATTAATTGATTATAGATTATTTATGAAGTTTTAAAATTTTGTTTGAAATATTTATAAATCAGATAAGTAACGTTTAATTGACAAATTTAACTATATACAATGTGGATAGCTTCAATCAATTACAAGAATAAAAAGATATTTTAATAATCCAGAATAAGAGAGATCTATACTCTAACTTTCATGAAACAAAATAGTCATAGTGTAAATTTTTTCTTACATACAATGTTATTATTATACAATATTTAAAGCTTCAAAAAAATTACAAGTATAACGGTGTGAAAGACATTTTCAATAATCTAGAATGGGAGAGATCTATACTCTAACTTCCATGAAAAGACAAATATACTAATCTTTTAAATTTTTTCTTACATATTATGTTATTACTAGTAACAATCACATTTAAATAAAAAAAAATTGGGAAAGGTGTCATTTTTCACCCTTTAAAATTAGAGTATATCTACCACTTTTTACTTAAACGTGGTTGTTGCTAGTTGACTAAAGTGTGGGTGGGGGTAACCATTATTGTATTAATATATTTTAAATGTAATTCTTATTTAATAATTCTTTTTTTCTTTTTATGTAAAAAAAGGTGTTACTTGGTATATTATATTGACAAAAAATACATAGCGTTACTGTTGCCACCAAATGTGCTGCCATTTTACCGGAAACCAACACAGTTTGGGCCAAGTATGTTGTTTCTAGGAGAAGAAGCCCAAATACCATTTTTCCAGTTGTCCTTCCCAAGGGAAACCAGGACAGATGGCAATATATCGTCTTGACAATGAACAACAAGATTGAAAACTAGACTAAAATAGACAATCAAATACCCGGTGACCTGTTGCCTTTGTCCTCCTTCCACGTTTCTTTTGCTTGAATGACAAATGACTAGGCGTATGTTGGACATTCTCGATTCGTAGGGGCCTTGGAATAAGTGTTCAGGAGCAAATCCAAGCGTTCTCCCATGAGGCGGGCTCAGTGGGCTCGGTGCTCTTGATCTGTCATTTGTCCTTGGAGTTCAACCACTCGATCCAGGTGTGTCGCATGGAGGAGTGGTGCATGCATTCCTTTTGCTCTTGCCTTGCTTGAGGTACCCATTTTCGCTTCTACACTGGCCTCATCCTTGTCCCTGGCTGCGATGTCTGTGTGGTGCACCATTACCGCATATATTCTCTACACTTCCTCGACGTAGCAAGTTGGAATATCCTCACAGAGCCTTCCCCTTATCTTGTCTCTTTCTTTAGGCTCCAGCGAAGTCATGGTGTCTTTCGGGCATGGTATTTCCTCTATGTAGTAGGTTGGGAAGTGCTCTTCAAGCTTTCCCCTCAACCTGCTTCCAGCTTGAGTATCAAGCTCAATTGGAGTATTTTCTTCTCGCTTGATGTCTGTGGGCTGCCAATTATCCAGAGCTAGTGGGGTCTGAGTTCTTTGCTCCATCGCAAACACAATTACTGTTGCATGGGATGCGAGACGGACGACCCTCGCTCTATGTCGAAGAATAGAGTTTTCCAACAAGAGTGCTCGTTCCATATGCTGCCTCTGCTGTCTATGAGCAGCGTGGATGTGCCAAGATGACCTGTGTCGAGGCTTTCCTTGCTCCCTAGGCATAGTGGAGGAGGCTTGAGAATAAGACTCACTCAGACTTGACAGGACACAACAAAAAACACACCAGAGCTTACAGACGACGGGGAGTTTCAGAGAAAGAATGATCTGGCTACGTCCAGACCTCTTTGCTTTCATCTTTTTGTGGGACGGCTGCATCTGGCCACTCTTTAACTCGACCATACTTAATGCCTGCATTTTCGACTCTCTCGCGTGAGGGAAAAGTCTGCCTCTCATCCGGAGGTCGGTTGTAATGGCTTGCTCCCATCATTAATGCTAAATAGATGAGGAGCGGCCTACAACTTTTAAACCTTGGCTTAATGCTATGCCCAGTGGAAGTATTGCGCTATGTGTCACACCATCTCGAGCTTAATTAATAATTCTTAATCAATAGTTTATAATTAATTATTTTTTAATAATAAAAAAAATTATTATTATTAATTAATAAATTGTTTATAAAAAAATAAATATTTTATAATCAATTATTTATTATTATTTAATAAACACATACTTAATTACTTTCATTGAGACCAAATTGGTAAAAATTGCAACTTTCACAAATATCTAAGTTGGATCCCAAGAAGTTCTAGAAACCAACTCTAAACAACAATACTCAAGAAAATAATACGATTCCCTTAAGAGATTGGAATTCCTACCTTAAAATTATTTACGGTTCATATTGTCCATACAAAGGATGAATTTTTTTCTTTGGATGACATAGACTTCGAGGTTAAGCGACTTGCAAATGGGAAAGCTAAGGACATTGAAGGCTACCAAGTTGAAATGTTTAAAATTGGAGGGCCTATCCAAATCCCTCACATACACAAGCTCTTCAATTTGGTAGTCAAGCAGGGCTTCCCTACACCATGGATGCAAAGCCTCTATGATATCCCACAACTTTGATTTTAATTATTATCTCTATTATTGTGTTTTTAATTTAGAATTTTAATTATCTTTACAAAAAGACAAATTTGTCGAGTAACCAAAATTGAATTATAAGACCTTATCAGTTTTGTGAAATAAACACATTTGGAAAAAGGGGGAGACGTTGAAGCATTTGTTAAAATAGGGATTTAGGAATCCAAAGGGTTTGACCAAGTGGAAACATGCTGAGACAAGTTGTAGAGTTAACTTAACTTCAAAAAGACACATCTCAGATTTATAGGAGAATCTGTGAATAGGTATAAAGTTGAATCTGAAAGGTGCAGAAGGATCAATACAATTGTCACAAGTCCTAGGAAAAATAAAACAATTCATGACAAGGGAATGAGATTTTTTTCCCAAGGGATACCAATTGGATAGCTGAGAAAGGCTATGCACAAAATGGCTTGACACGTAAAAATTCTACAAAGATTACTCATAGCACTTGAACTCATATTTTTGCAAGAGGCCACATAGGAAACCCATTTGATTCTGAACTCATCTTAGGTGTGATAAAGGTGACAAAGACTCTAGTATATGGTTGGGAAGAACACGGACTTCAACGTGTGGTTTCCCCAAAGTTCCATGTTTTATTATTGTTATGAATATGCTTGATCTTACTATGTTTTTATTGTGTGTTATTGGCATAAATAAACTGTATCAAAAAGAAAGTGTGATGCAGGAGCATTACCTTCACAGTCAAAACAAAAGTGTGTAGGCAAAGGAATTACATCTCAACATGAGAGAGTTTCAAATAAAAAACTAACTCAGAATTAAATCGAGTTGTTGATATTATTTTGAAAGCAACATTTTTAAATATGTCGTGTTTCTAAAGTTGCAAAGGATTGTAAGGGGTTGTAGATATTCAATGTTGACTTCTATCTAGAAATAACTATTATTTATTGTAATAGTACAAAGTAGGTAGCTACTAAGAGTTTGATAGGATAGGTTACACAAAGGAATACGAGAGCTCATGGAGCTGATCCTTAGATAGTTTTTTGTTGCATTGTAAAAGTATTATAAGATTAGGAGATGATGAGATAGAGATAAGAGAGATCAGTACAACATAGTAGAGTAGAAGAAATATATATAATTTTTTTCATGAATGAATAGAACATACCAAATTGTCCCAAATCCTTGGACTGTGCTCATTTGATGTATGTATGAATGAATTTTATGTTATGTGTATGTGATTTACTTCATTTTTGTTCATGTATGATTGTTAGAGAAATTGATAGTATGAATTTGTGAAGAAATTGGATAAGTTTCATTTGTTTCTCTTCTGAAACTTGTATGCAAGGTGTGCATCTCGAATGCAAGGAGTGCATCGATTGAGTCTTAGATTGACTTAGAAGGGTTCAGAGAGAGAACAAAGGGAAATTATACCAGGTGTAAGGTGCGCACAATTTTTTGAGCTTGCTAGTGCCTGCTGGTTCTTGTGTTGCAGCAGGTTCAGTTTTGAGCATGGTAGGGCCTGTTGGTTCTTGTGTTGCAGCAGGTTCTTCCTTGACTTCAAAAGGTGAAGGAGTAGGGACTGCTCCTGGAACTGGGACTTGAATCACCTTATAGCCTTCATGATAGTAAATATCTCCACATTGGCAACACATATATTCTTTGCACAGGCTTTCTGTAGTTTTTTCTGACAAGGTTGCTATACGGTCTAAGGTGTACAAATTTAGTTCCTTTTCATATGCTTCCTTTGCCCTGGCTAGTTCCTGCTTATATGCTTCCAGTTCTGACTTTAAAAGCTCATTTTCCTGCAAGATAGATGCCATTGTTGCTTCTAGTTGTTGGGTAGTAGCTGCAGGAATGGTAGCTTCTCCTTGTGTTTTAGCTTCTTGGTGTAGGAAAAGTAAAGTTGCAGCACCCTGAACCTCTAAGTCTTGTATATCAATTTCAGTATCAGCGGCTGGTTCTTGTGTTTCAACCACTGAATGGGTAGCTGGTTTTTCAGCTACTTTGCTTGAGGAGGGTAGTGTTGCAGCATTCGGGGCCTCTGATTCCTGTAATTCAATTTCAATATCAGTGGCTAGTTCTTGTGTTTCATCCACTGGATGGGTAGCTGGTTCTTGTGTTTCAGCTACTTTATTTGAAACAAATGATGTCTAGGCATCTGGTTCCTGTGACTCAATTTCAATGTCAGCGGCTGGTTCTTGTGTTTCAGCCGTAGCTGTTTCTTGTGTTTCAGCTATGGCTGGTTTTTGTGTTTTAGCCACTGAGTGGGTAGCTGGTTCTTGTGTTTCATTGCCCGTGGTTGGAATAGGTAAAGATCCCGGGATTGGGGAGGTTGGAGGTGTACGGGGTATCAGTTGAATTGCTCCTGAGTATTTTCAGGAATTTCAACAGCTGGTTGGGGGTTTATGGGTGGGTTATTTAGTGGACGGTTCTGTTGAGAAAAACCCCTGTGAATGAGCAATTGGACAAGGTGGTGGTGGGTGAGTGAAAGGGTTGGATCTTTATCTTTTCTGCAATAATGTGCCATATTTTTCAAACAGCCCAGCAAATAATAAGGAATATTGACCCGTCTGTTATGCCTTAAATGAGAAAGTAGAAGAAAGTCATGCTGATAAACTACCTGATATCGACCTTCACAGGTCAGGTAATGCTTGACAAACCTTGCGACTTCCGGCTATGGGGGTGGCGATGAGTTGAGCTAAACACCCCTGCCTTTCAGTTCAATTCGTTCCTCGGGCAGGAAGAAGTTCTGCTGAACATTCCCAATGATATGTTTTCGGATAAACATGCGAGTGTCGTCGATAGGGAGGCCTGATACCTCTTCTATGTCTTCTTCTGTTATTGATATTCGGACCCCTTCGACGACAGAATGGTCCTCCTGAAGATTTCAGGTGAATTGCAGGACCTGTTGTTTGTTATACCCCTGAAGTCTCTAGAAGTAATTGAGCCATCCTGCCTGCTGGAAGATTTGGTACGTTGCTGGATAGTGTTCTAACAGCGCTGTGGTGGCGGGCTCATTTTGTATGACAGATCCTCCCATGGCTACCAGCTCGATAAGATACAGCGTCGAGAGTTTGTGTATCAGCTTCTGCGCAGAGTGAGTTTTCTGAGCTACATTATGCAGGAATAGTGGTTAAATGCACGAAAGGGTGGTGAAATAGGGATGGCGGTAGTGAAATCGGGTGAAATGATGGTATCGTGGATTTGATGTGTACTTCCCCTCCCGTCAAGTGCGGGTAGTAATGATTTCACTTGAATGGTCATAATGACATAGAATCTTTCTCATTAATTATAGCCTAACTGAATTACATAAAATTTACATACCTCGCCTTATCGTTTGATTCATTCTGCAAACAACATATCGTGCCTGTCCGTGGAAGTCCTGTCGTGGTGGAGACTTTTGATCTAATAGATGAATTGTGTCAAGGGTTTGTTGTCTTAGAAGGATGAACTATAATCTGAGGGTGTAAAAGCTTGCTGACAGATAGTGGTGAAAGACTGGTGTTTCAGCAACAGAGAAGAACGAAACAATTGCTGTAGATGAAGAACTGCTGAACGATGGTGTTTCAGCATCGGAAAGAAGTCAAAAGTTCTGAACAGTGGTGTTTCAGCATCGGGAGAAAGTCAACAGTGCTGAATAATGGTGTTTCAGCATCGGGAAAAATAGTGAAAAGAAGGGAAAAGGCGAAACAATTGCTGGACGGAGTTGTTTTGTCGATGGAAATGGTGAGGAAATGGAGGACTAGAGTGTTTTGGGAGTGGGAAGAATAAAAAGGTGCTGAACAGTGGTGTTTCAACATCGGGAAAAAGTCAACAGTGTTGAATAGTGGTGTTTCAGCATCGAGAAAAATAGTGAAAAGAAGGGAAAAGGCGAAACAATTGCTGGACGAAGTTATTTCATCGATGAAAATGGTGAGGAAATGGCAGACTGGAGTGTTTTGGGAGTGGGAAGAATAAAAAGGTGTTGAACAGTGGTGTTTCAACATCGGGAAAAAGTCAATAGTGCTGAATAGTGGTGTTTCAGCATCGGGAAAAATAGTGAAAAGAAGGGAAAAGGCGAAACAATTGCTGGACGGAGTTGTTTCGTCGATGAAAATGGTGAGTTAAGAGTGCTAAACGGTGGTGTTTCAGCATCAGAAGAAATTCAACAGTGTTGATCAGTGGTGTTTCAGCATTGGAAATCTTATCTCCTTGAAGTAAGATCATCCTTTCCTAGTGGCCTGAGCTTCGATCGAGAATCTACAAAAATCGACTGTAGCATGGTATTTCTTGACAGGGATTATTAGTAAACAAAATCTAATCTACTCTAATACTAAAGAAAATTAAAAGAATTAATTGCTATTAGGGGTAGAAACTCCCTCAACGAAGAGGAAATGGGCGTCTTCCATGCATGTGGCCTTAAAATCTTCTATAGAAATTGGTCGCTGATATAGACGGAGCCGATGACCATTTACAAGTAACAGGGTTTTGGAGTCATCGATTGTGAGGAGCCTTACTGTTCCATTGGGGAAAACTGTGTCTACTTCATAAGGTCCAAGCCATCTTGTACGTAGTTTCCCTTGAAATTCTTTGAACCGGGAATCAAACAGTAGGGCCCAATTACCTTTTTGGAACTGCTTGTCTTTGATATTTTTGTCATGCCATTTCGATCTTTGCTGTTGAATTATGGTTGTTTGCTGAATGGCATCTAATATTTTCTCCTCCAGTTCATTAAGCTGTTGTAACCTGGCTGTCTGTGCATCGTTTAAATCAAGGTTGACAGCTAAAGCAGTCCTTAAGGTTTTTATCTCAAATTCCACAGGAAAGAAAACACTCTTTCCATAGACTGATTCATAGGGAGAGAATCCTATAGTATTTCTCCAGGTAGTTCTGTAGGCCCATAGTGCTTCAGGGATCCTGTAGGACCAATCCTTTCAACTTTCCTTCACTGTTTTTGTGAGAATGGTTTCTATTAATTTGTTTGTGCTTTCCACCTGTCCATTGGCTTGGGGGTGGTATGCTGTAGTCATTCTCCGCTGAATATGATATTTCTGAAGGGTGGCTTTGAACCCATGAGAAGTGAAAGGAGGTCCTTCATCTGTAACTAATTCTCTTGGCATTCCAAATCTCATGAAGATGTCTTTAAATAAGAAATCTATAACTGCTTCTTCGGTTTCCCTGTGGAGTGCCTTGACTTTCACCCATTTAGTCATGTAGTCTGTGCAGATCACTATATAAAAATTTTGGTTGGATGGAGGGTTGATGGGTGCTATAAAGTCTAAGGCCCATCTTTCAAATGGTTCAAGTACTACCTGGGGGTTTAATGGAATTTCATCTCTATGATTAGGTTGGCCCACTCTTTGGCAGCTATCATAGGCCTGGACATATTTCTTTGCATCTTTGAAGAGTGAGGGCTAATAGTACCCCATCCTTAGAATTTTGTGTGTTGTTCAATTACCAGCAAAATGCCCACCACAAGGGCCATCGTGACAAGCTTTCAATAGATCATACACCTCATCTTCTCTAATGCACCTTCGAATTTCTTGATCAGCTGTTGTATGAAAAAGGTACCCTCTTATCCAACTATATCGAGCACTTTGATGAATAATACTTTTTTTCTCTCTGTAGGATAGGTGTGATGGTAACTTCCCTGCAACCAAGTAGTTAGCAATATCTGCATACCAAGGTGAGTGAGCAGAAACTGTAAATAGATATTCATCAAGAAAGGAATAATCTACTGGGGTATTATCATCAGGTGTCAATCGAGAAAGGAAATCAGCAACTACATTCTCTTTTCCTGGTCTATCTACAATTGTAATATCAAATTCTTGCAATAATAGTAGCCATCTGGTGACTCTAGAATTTGTGATAGGTTTATTGATTAAGTACTTGATAGCTAAGTGATTAGTATAGACAAAAGTGGAATAGCCAGTAATGTAGTGTCTAAATTTATTAATTGCATAGATAACTGCTAAGAATTCCTTCTCGATGACTGTATAATTGAGTTCAGCAGGGGTCATATTTTTGCTGATGAAATATATAGCATAAGGAAGATGATCTTCTTCATGTCCCAAGACAACTCCTATAGCCGTATCTGAAGCATCAGAGGATATGTGAAAGGGGAGTGTCCAATCAAGTCCTCTAAGGATAGGAGTTGTAGATAACTGATGTTTAAGTGTATTAAATGCTTCTTGACAAAAATTAGTCAAATTGAATTCAACATTTTTCATCAGCAAAACAAACAGGGGAGAAGCAATTTTGGAAAAATTCTTAATAAATCTTCTGTAGTATCCAGCATGTCCTAGAAAGCTTCTTACCTTTGTTTGGGTTTTGGGAGTAGGAAGGTCCTTAATGACTTGTATTTTGGATGGGTCTACCTGAATTCCTTGAGATGAGATAAAATGTCCAAGCACTATTCCTTCACTCATCATCATATGGAATTTTATGTACTTAAGGAAAGTTGGGCTTTGATCATGGTTTAATTACCTTCTCAAGGTTTTTCCAGTGCTTCCTGAAAAGAGCCACCATAAGGGGTAAAATCATCCATGAATATTTCCATAAAGTCAGTAAAGCATATCATAAAAATTCCTAAAACTGCCCTTGGAAGGTTGCTAGTGCATTACATAGTCTAAATGGAAGGACTCTGTAAGAAAATGTTCCCCAAGGGCTAGTAAGGTGGTTTTATCTTGATCTTGAGGTGGAATTTTGATCTGATTATACCCACCGAAACCATCTAAAAAATGAGAAAATTTCTTCACGACAAATTATCAACACTTGATCAATGAATGGTAATGGAAGTGATCTTTCTGAGTGGCTTTATTTAAAAGCTTTGTAATCCACATACTCTCCATTTCCCATTTTTCTTAGAACTATTACCAACAGGGATACCCATTCACTATCTGATATAGGATGAATAAACCCTGCGTTGAGCAATTTTGAAGTTCTTCTTTGAGAATTTCTCTTAAGTTGGGGTTCATTCATCACTGAGGTTAGTAGTTAGTAACAATATTAATAATATATATTCGATGGAATTGTGCATCGTTTAAGTACCTTCTCAAGGTTTTCCAGTGCTTCCTGAAAAGAAACACCATAAGGGGTAAAATCATCCATAAAGATTTCCATAGAGTCATTAAGCATATCATAAAAAATTCCTAAAACTGCCCTTTGGAAGGTTGCTAGTGCATTACATAGTCTAAATGGAAGGACTCTATAAGGAAAGGTTCCCCAAGGGCTAGTAAAGGTGGTTTTATCTTGATCTTGAGGTGGAATTTTGATCTGGTTATACCCACTGAAACCATCTAAAAATGAGAAAAATGTCTTCCCTGACAAATTATCTAACACTTGATCAAGGAATGGTAATGGAAAGTGATCTTTCTGAGTGGCTTTATTTAAAGCTTTGTAATCCACACATACTCTCCATTTCCCATTTTTCTTAGGAACTATTACCAACAGGGATACCCATTCACTGTCTGATATAGGATAGATAAACCCTGCATTGAGCAATTTTTGAAGTTCTTCTTTGAGAATTTCTCTTAAGTTCGGGTTCATTCGTCACTGAGGTTGGCAGATTGGCCAACAATATTCCTTAATATATATTCGATGAGTGCATAAGTCAAGAGAGATTCCTTTCATGTCTGTGTAATCCCATGCGAATGCTTCTTTATTTTCCCGAAGTAACTTCATTAACTGTTGTGTTTCAGCATTTGTCAAATGAGGGTTTATATTCAATGTTTTGCCAGGTTCAATTTTGACTTGTATGCTTTTGGAGGAGATGGTTTTAGGTATTTGAGGTGGGCTTCCCGAATTGAGGTTTTCTTGATTATCAGACTCCAACAGTGCAGTTAATTGATTATGAATTTCTGTAGTGACGGAGGAGGGATCGCAAATAAAATTATTGATAATTTCATTCTTTGTAGAGTCTTTCAGGCTTAAAGCTTGTTCGATAGTCAAAAGAGGTTGAGTAGGTTGATCCTCAAAATCTACCCATACCGAATTATCATGATTAGCCAGAGGTGTAGCATGAGGATAGAGTGTAAGATGCTTAGTTTCATAACCGTTTGAAATTGTCATTGACCCTGATCTACAGCTGATAAAAGCATCTGCTGTGGCTAGCCAAGGTCTACCCAGAATTAGAGGGTGGCCCCCCAACTTTGTTTTGGGTTGCAGCACTGTAAAATCAACTGGATAATTCCAGGATTCCACAGAGATACTAAGGTCTTCAATGACCCCTTCTGGTTTAATTGTGGATCGATCAGCCAATTCTAGGATAGTTGGGGTCTCTCTGATTTTGTTTTGTAATTGTAGCAGTTGTAAGGTTTCTAAAGTCATGATATTGATGGCTGCACCTAGGTCTACCAGGACTCGAGGGATTATTGTTTTTCCAACTTGTACAGTAACAGTAGGGTGGCCAGGATCACCATATTTGACTGGGGGAGTTTTACCTGACATTAGTGCAGACAGGTCTCCCATGACATGGACTGTAAGGGGATCCTTAGTTTTCCTACCAGGATTTATGACACAATATCTCGCATTGTCCTAGCATAGATTGGTATGTCTCGGAGTGCTTGTAGAAGAGGAATTTTGACATATAAATTTTGTAATTCCCCTAGAAGGTTAAAGGCTGGTGGTTCGGGCGTTTTAGTTAAGGCTAAACGCTCAGGAAATGGTGGTGTTGCTCTTTCAACAACATTGTTAGAGGATGATTGTACCTTTTTAGGTACATCATGCTCTTTTGTTTCCTCTTTACCAGAAGAGGTAACATCAGCTATGGTAGGTTCCACTATTCTCCCAGATAGAAGATGAATATCATTGGATTGCGCAGGGAGAAGGGAAAGTGTAGGATGGTTATAAATATCAATGCACTGCACAACTTTATTATTCGGGTTGGGGTTAGTTTGTACAGGTAGCTGGGGTCTCATCGTTTGGTTGTTTGGAGGAGTACCTGCTGGTAAGGAGAGTGGTTGTGAGAATTGAGGTAATTGATTTTGAAATGGGGGTTGTTGTCCTCTCCAATTTTAATTCCACTGATTCTGATATGGCTGTTGTTGTTGTGGAGGCCAAGCGGTCCACATTGAGGGATCAACAAAGGGTGGGTTATTTTGTTGCATGGGTGGGTACGTTTGTTACATGGGTGGGTAAGTTTCTTGCATGGATGGGTAATTCATTTGATTAGTATATTGCATTTGGTTGTAGGGCCTCCAAGACTCATAAACCATCTTAGTGCATTCCCTTTTAGTGTTGCTGGAAATAACTTTAGTTTCTGAGCATTAGAAATGTAATCATAGCTTCTACATAATATATCAAACTCAAACAGAAATTCATCAGAATCCTCTGAAGATAGACCATGAAAATTAGGCAATGATGAGAGTGGAATGTTTTTCATGGGGGCTGCTCCTCTAGGGAGATCGCCAATAGGAAATCCTAATGTAGAGAAAGAATTTTCATCTTTTTCCTCTCCTTCAGGACCTGCCTGTTCTTCGTGATGCAATTCTTCATTGTAGTCATCCATGTTTTCCTCTGTTTGCTCCCCTGCTGCACTTGCTCTGTCCTCAATGTCTCCTACTGGCTTCTGGAGTGTCTCAGGACTCCAAACTTCTTTCAATGTTCCAAAAACTGCTTGGAATGAAGGCTGGGAGTTTTGTTTTTGAAGGTTTGGTCGTTGAGCAGCATATTCAGACTTTGATAAAATCTCATCGATGTAAGTCTTTCTTCCTCCTTTTCCTTTTCCCTTACCACCTGTAGGGTTAGTGTCTTTGGGGTCTTTCATGCAATATTTTTATCTAAAATCATAAGTTCTTTTGAAATCTATAGCTACCTTCCCCGGCAACGGCGCCAAAATGTTGGTCACTATAATTGCTCAAATAATTCAAACAATCAAGTGATACATAAATTGTCAACCCATGGAAGTCTGTTTATTTCAAAGATAACCACACACTATATATGCTCAATTCCAAAAGCAACTTAAAGTTGTAGTAAAAGAAACTATATTAATCACACTTGCCCTTCATGAACTGAAGTTCTGACTTAAGTTACAGGAAAGCAACCTACCTATTGCAGATCTTAAAGATTAATCTAAGGAATCCTGGATTACATTAAAATAAGAATTGCAACATGAAAGAACAACTACTCTGTAACTAGAGAACAGGACCCTTACTCTCAAGCAAAGACTTCAACACCTTATTTCTGATTATCACTCTTTCATGAAAACAGTAATGCAGAGAAAATTAACTCTATCTAGCAGAGAACAAGGCCCTCTAATTCCTTCCTTTCTAAGCAGGAACCTTTAGCCTTATTTCTAATTAGCACACTTTGTAGGAATAATTGAAATCTACAGAGAACAAGATAATCTGATCCCTTCCTTTCTGAGCAGGAACCCTTAACCAAGTCTCTAGCTAACACTCTTGCAGAAGTAATTGAAATCTATAGAGAACAAGAAAATCTGATCCCTTCCTTTCTGAGAAGGAACCCTTAACCAAGTCTCTGGATAACACTCTTGTAGAAGTAATTAAAATCTACAGAGAACAAGACAATCTGATCCCTTCCTTTCTGAGCAGGAACCCTTAACCAAGTCTCTGGCTAACACTCTTGTAGAAGTAATTAAAATCTACAGAGAACAAGACAATCTGATCCCTTCCTTTCTGAGCAGGAACCTTTAACCAAGTCTCTAGCTAACACTCTTGCAGAAGTAATTAAAATCTACAGAGAACAAGACAATTTGATCCCTTCCTTTCTGAGTAGGAACCCTTAACCCAGTCTCTGGTTAGCCTCATAAAATCATCACACAAGATTGCTAATGAAAAGAATTACGAATTTCATGAAAATAATGTAACATTCAATAAACTAATGTTCTTAACAAGATAGAGTTCAGTAGTGTTTCAGCAAAGAAGAATTCATTAAAAGTAGTGTTTCAGTAGATGAAAGTTAATCAAGGCATAAACAAAAACTACACTAACACATTCTAAAACTAACGGGTGAATCTTGTGAAGAAGGTGGGCGCTCCCTTCTCACAAGATTCCCCTGAAACGAGAAAGCTAGAGAAGGATACTCAAAGCAGTCTTTTATTCATCTATCAAAATATCATGTTACAGTCTGAAAAATGAAGTACGTCCCTCTCTCTGAAGCTTTTCAATACATAAAAACTTCGATCCCTTGAATGATGGTTTCCTCTTATTTAAAGAGGGAATCCCTTCGATACAATTGATAAAAAATTACAATGTGTATCTGAGTCCTATCTTTAGTCGGATCTACTTTCTAAACCAGAATAGGATGTCCTAGTCTCGCACAATAGAATGCTATTACAGGAGCTGAATGAGGTATTGTTGTTATGACTGGAGTAACAACTTCTTCTCGTTGCTACTGATGATGTTTCAGCATCACAATTCGCGGGCTGTTTCAGCCATGTGAATTGCTCGCTTGACTGTGTTGGCATATGTAGGAGCGACGGTTGGTGCTTGTTGACCGCTGACTGTAGCGACTTCCTTGTGTTTCATCATCGTCGGTCCTAGCGGTTCCTCTGTGTTTTAGCATCTGCAGCTCTAGACTATGTAACAACTCTATGTTTCAGCATCTGTGACTCTGGACTCTGTAACAACTTTGTGTTTCAGCATCATCGACTCTGGACTGTGTAACAGCTCTGTGTTTCAACATCTACGACCTGGACTGTGTAACAGCTCTGTGTTTCAACATCTACGACTTGGACTGTGTAACAATTCTGTGTTTCAGCAACAAGCTTCAAATGCTAATCTGCAGTCTAATCAATGGTTAAGTACGAAAGTGATGTAAAATATTATGCAAAACAGATTAAACGTATAGTAATGAGAAGGGATGTTGTATACCTTTGGAATGATCAGATAAAGTGATAGTATGAGTTTAAATATGGGTGATCGAGAGTATAATAGTGGCAAAAAGTATAGGCAAAGAGGTACATTGTGTGGTCCTAACATCCCCCCCAACTCAAGGTGTTGCATGTCCTCAGGCAACTCACTCTGAGTCAGAGTCTGGATACCGACTCTGAGCACTCAAGCAGTAACTTTGGGAGGTACTATCCGTTGGCATTCTGAACCCTTGGACCTGTTGTAATCTTTGCCATGCTGCTATTTCTGCCTTCTTAGGCAGCTTATAACTGACTTGATACCTTTCTATTGGCAACCAAAGGATAGGAAAATAAAACCGGTACCCTATCCAGTTTTCAGCACAATGCCTAACACACTGGATGTAGTTGGGTATCCTGGAAATTGCTACTTCTAGGTTGGCAGGACCAAAAGGATTATGCTCTTGTCTCTTCTCCGTGGATTGCTACCAAAACAGGTTATTAGCCTAGAGGGAAGGAATTTCTATGGATCTGATGATGTGCTGACAATCCTGGATCACTTCTGACTGTAGCTGCTAAACATGTTCAGTCACCCCTGGTTGTTTTAAGAATTCATAATATTCTGTGATAAAAGTGGCTTCCCTCTGTGGTTCTGGTCTAATCCAGAGGAGGTGATTATCTTCATTGTGCTTAGCAGCCAAAAAGTCATCTTGCCACAAAATTTGATTATAGAGAAAGGAAGTGAATGCTCAAATTTGAATGTCCCCAACAAGGGGATTTATGTTTAGCAGCCTGTTTTCGGGAATAGCCTCATTATGGAAATATGCCTCACAAAGGAGGTGCTGATCCCTAGTAGAGGCTGCTACAAAAGTCTTGACAAAATCTGCTGGTTGTAGTACTCCATGGGGTTTACCTTCTATAATGGATTTGATCTGAAACCATGTGAGTCTCTCCATAAGGAATAAGGAGTAGTTACAATATGGCTTTCTTGTGGCCAGTAGCTTCTGTACCAAATGAAATACCAGGACCAATCTGCCTTTCAAGTCTTTGTTCTTTTTCTTGAGGTCACGAGCTTCCTGGCGTGTCTATTCTAATGCTTCCCAATTTGAGTAAGTATGATTTATCCAGATTTTTCTGTGCACTTACAGGTTTTTGGCTCGTGTTTCAGCATACTCTTTCTTCCATTTTTGTATTGCTGCTTGCTCATCCCATAGCTGATTCTGTGTTTCAGCGTTGGAAGTAGTGGGATGAGGTAAGGTTTGAGTAGATTGTTCCCTAACAGTGGGGAGATTGATCTGGTTGGGAGGTGTAAATTCCTCCATAGGCAATGTCTGAACAGCCTTGTTGACAAAGGTAGGGACTTCTTTTGTTGCAATGTAGGGCTGAGTCTTAAGCTTGGGAGAGCCTATTGGTTCTTGTGTTGTAGCAGGTTCAATTTTGAGCTTGCTAGTGCCTGTTGGTTCTTGTGTTGCAGCAGGTTCAGTTTTGAGCTTGGTAGGGCTTGCTGGTTCTTGTGTTGCAGTAGATTCTTCCTTGACTTCAAAAGGTGAAGGACTAGGGGCTCCTCCTGGCACTGGGACTTGAATCACCTTATAGCCTGCTTGATAGTAAATATCTCCACATTGGAAACACATATATTATTTGAACAGGCTTTCTGTAGTTTTTTCTGACAAGGTTGCCATACGGTCTAAGGTGTACAAATTTAGTTCCTTTTCATATGCTTCCTTTGCCCTGGATAGTTCCTGCTTATATGCTTCCAATTCTGACTTTAAAAACTCATTTTCCTGCAAGACAGATGCCATTGTTGCTTCTAGTTGTTGGGTAGTAGCTGCAGGAATGGTAGCTTCTCCTTGTGTTTCAGCTTCTTGGTGTAGGAAAAGTAAAGTTGTAGCACCCTGGACCTCTAAGTCTTGTATATCAATTTCAGTATCAACGGCTGGTTCTTGTGTTTCAGCCACTAAATGGGTAGCTGGTTTTTCAGCTACTTTGCTTGAGGAGGATAGTGTTGCAGCATTCGGGGCCTCTGATTCCTGTAATTCAATTTCAATATCAGTGGCTGGTTCTTGTGTTTCAGCCACTGGATGGGGTAGCTGGTTCTTGTGTTTCAGCTACTTTATTTGAAACAAATGATGTTTGGGCATCTGGTTCCTGTGACTCAATTTCAATGTCAGCGGCTGGTTCTTGTGTTTCAGCCATAGTTGTTTCTTGTGTTTCAGCTATGGCTGGTTTTTGTGTTTCAGCCACTGAGTGGGTAGCTGGTTCTTGTGTTTCAGCTACTTTATGTGAGACAGATGATGTCACAGCCTCCTGGGCATCTGGTTCTTGTGTTTTAGTGCTCGTGGTTGGAATAGGCAAAGATCCTGGGATTGGGGAGGTTGGAGGTGTACGAGGTAACAGTCGAATTGGTGGGGTATCAGTCGAATTGCTTTTGAGGATTTTCAGGAACTTCGGCAGCTGGTTGGGGGTTTATGGGTGGGTTATCTAGTGGACGGTTCTGTTGAGAAAAACCCATGTGAATGAGAAATTGGACAAGGCGGTGGTGGGTGAGTGAAAGGGTTGGATCTTGAGCTTTTCTGCAATAATGTGCCATATTTTTCAAACATCCCAACAAATAATAAGGAATATTGACCCATATGTTATGCCTTAAATGAGAAAGAAGAAGAAAGTCATGTTGATAAACTACCTGATATCGACCTTTGCAGGTCAGGTAATGCTTGATGAACCTTGCGACTTCCGGCCATGGGGGTGGTAATGAGCTGAGCTGAACACCCCTACCTTTCAGTTCAATTCATTCCTCGGGCAGGAATAAGTTTTACTGAACATTCCCAATGATATGTTTTCGGCTGAACATGCGAGTGTTGTCAATAGGGAGGCCTGATACCTCTGCTATGTCTTCTTCTGTTACTGATATTCGGACCCCTTCAATGACAGAATGGTCCTCCTGAAGATTTTGGGTGAATTGCAGGACCTGTTGTTCGTTATACCCCTGAAGTCTCTGGAAGTAATTGAGCCATCCTGCCTGCTGAAAGATTTGGTACGCTGCTGGATAGTGTTCTAACAATGTTGTGGTGGCGGGCTCATTTCGTATGACAGATCCTCCCATGCCTACCAGCTCGGTAACATACAACGTCGAGAGTTTGTGTATCAGCTTCTGCGCATAGTGAGTTTTTCAAGCTACGTTATGCAGGAATAGTGGTTAAATGCGTGAAAGGGTGGTGAAATAGGGATGGCGGCAGTGAAATCGAGTGAAATGATGGTATCGCATATTTGATGTGTACTTCCCCTCCCGTCAAGTGCGGGTAGTAATGATTGCACTTGAATGGTCATAATGACTTAGAATCTTTCTCATTAACTATAGCTTAACTGAATTACATAAAATTTACATACCTCGCCTTACGGTTTGATTCGTTCTGCGAACAACATATCGTGCCTGTCCGTGGAAGTCCTGTCATGGTGGAGACTTTTGATATAATAGATGAATTGTGTCGAGGGTTTGTTGTCTTAGAAGGACGAACTATAATCTGAGGGTGTAAAAGCTTGTTGACAGATAGTGGTGAAAGACTCGTGTTTCAGCAACAGAGAAGAACGAAACAATTGTTGTAGATGAAGAACTGTTGAACGATGATGTTTCAGCATCAGAAAGAAGTCGAAAGTGCTGAACAGTGGTGTTTCAGCATCGGGAGAAAGTCAACAGTGTTGAATAGTGGTGTTTCAGCATCGGGAAAAATAGTGAAAAGAAGGGAAAAGGTGAAACAATTGCTGGACGGAGTTGTTTCGTCGATGAAAATGGTGAGGAAATGGCGGACTGGAGTGTTTTGGGAGTGGGAAGAATAAAAAGGTGCTGAACAATGGTGTTTCAGCATCGGGAAAAAGTCAATAGTGTTGAATAGTGGTGTTTCAGCATCAGGAAAAATAGTGAAAAGAAGGGAAAAGGCGAACCAATTGCTGGACGGAGTTGTTTCGTCGATGAAAATGGTGAGGAAATGGCGGACTGGAGCGTTTTGGGAGTGGGAAGAATAAAAAGGTGCTGAACAGTGGTGTTTCAGCATCGGGAAAAAGTCAACAGCGCTGAATAGTGGTGTTTCAGCATCGGGAAAAATAGTGAAAAGAAGGGAAAAGGCGAAACAATTGTTGGACAAAGTTGTTTCGTCGATGAAAATGGTGAGTTAAGAGTGCTGAACGGTGGTGTTTTAGCATCAGAAGAAAGTCAACAGTGCTGATCAGTGGTGTTTCAGCATCAGAAAGCTTATCTCATTGAAGTAAGATTGTCCTTTCCTAGTGGCCTGAGCTTTGATCGAGAATCTGCAAAAATCGACTGTAGCATGGTATTTCTTGACAGGAATTATTAGTAAACAAAATCTAATCTACTCTAATACTAAAGAAAATTAAAAGAATTAATTGCTATTAGGGGTAGAAACTCCCTCAACGAAGAGGAAATGGGCGTCTGCCATGCATGTGGCCTTAAAATCTTCTTTAGAAATTGGTCGCTGATATAGACGGAGCCGATGACCATTTACAAGTAACGGGGTTTTGGAGTCATCGATTGTGAGGAGCCTTACTGTTCCACTGGGGAAAACTGTGTCTACTTCGTAAGGTCCAAGACATCTTGTACACAGTTTCCCTTGAAATTCTTTGAACCGGGAATCAAACAGTAGGGCCCAATTACCTTTTTGGAACTGCTTGTCTTTGATATTTTTGTCATGCCATTTCGATCTTTTCTGTTGAATTATGGTTGTTTGTTGAATGGAATCTAATCTTTTCTCCTCCAGTTCATTAAGCTGCTATAACCTGGTTGTCTGTGCATCGGTTAAATCAAGGTTGACAGCTAAAGCAGTCCTTCAGGTTTTTATCTCAAATTCCACAGGAAAGACAACACTCTTTCCATAGACTAATTCATAGGGAGATAATCCTGTAGTATTTCTCCAGGTAGTTCTGTAGTCCCATAGTGCTTCAGGGAGCCCGTAGGACCAATCCTTTCGGCTTTCCTTCACTATTTTTGTGAGAATGGCTTCTATTACTTTATTTGTGCTTTC
>SNQJ01S0180744.1:10153-29511 GCA_010110895.2 Picea sitchensis | reverse complement strand
TTGAAGTAGGGGATTGGGTGTTTTTAAGACTACAACCGTACAAACAGATGTCCCTCAAGGAATCCAATAAGGATAATAAATTATCACCAAAGTGTGATGGCCCTTATAAGGTGCTGCAAAAGAATGGTACTATAGCATACAAATTGGAGTTGCGTGCATCTTCATGAGTACACCTAGTTTTCCATGTTCCATGCTTAAAGAAGGTTATAGGTGACAAGATCCCAATTCAAACTATATTTCCAGAAGGTTATGAGGAAGGAAATATCATATTGGATCCTGAAGCCATCACTGACATAAGAATTCGCCAGCTGAGGAATAGATCCATTTTAGAGTATCTCATTAAATGGAGGAAACTATCGGCTGAAGATTCCACTTGGGAAGATGAGTCTTTTATACAAAAGCATCCAGAGTTACTCAAGTGTTTCGAACAACACTTGTCTCAAGGGGAGGGGCATGTTAAGCCCTAATATTGGCTCATTACCCCTTAATTGGGGCATATTACATTAGTAATGTTATTTTATTTATGTCGCCTTTATTCCATTAGTTGTAATTATACCTCCTAGTCTCCTATATATACCAAGGAGACATTTTAATTTGGAATCATCTTGTACTTGAACATTTATGTGGGGTAAAAGGCTGTTGCCCCCTCGAAGAGGCTTATTATCTTAAATTCTCTCTTTTTCAAGGCGTTGAGTACTTATTATGAGGTTTTTCTATGCTATATTGATATTTGGTTCTTAACATCTCACATGGATGAGGATAGAGAGGAGAAAGAGGCTCCAAGGGATGCAGTAATGATTGACTCTGCTCTAGAAGAACACATTCCAGAAGATTGGAATGAGACAGTAGATCCAGAGATACCTATAGATCCACCCAGAGAAGTTACAGTTACCAGAAAGAGACCAGCATGGCTCCAGAACACTTTGCGGGAAGATGAAGGACATGCATCTCCCATGGGCTCTTTCAAAGAGAGCAAGAGACCACATAAGTTTTCCAGCTATGTGGAATTGATGAGTAAAATAATTGATTCAGAACCTTCCTCTTATGAGGAAGTTGCTAAGAAGAAAGTGTGGAAGTATGCCACAATGGAAGAGTATTAGTCCATCATGAAGAATGATGTGTGGAAAGTGGTTTTGAGACCTAAAGGGATGTTAGTAGTGACTTCTAACTGGATCTATAAGATCAAGCATGTTGTAGATGGCAGCATAGAGAAGTACAAAGTGAGATTTGTGGCTAGAGGATTCTCCTAGAAAGAGGGAGAATATTATGACGAGACATTTTTTCAAGTGGAAAAGTACACTTCCATTAGATATTATTTCTATTGTGTTTGTTATGGGATGGAAATTACACCAGATGGATGTCAAGACTACTTTCTTGAATGGTGTAATTGAAGAAGAAGTGTACATAGAGCAGCCACAAGGTTTTATAATACATGGGAAGGAGTCCCATGTTTGAAAATTGAAGAAAGATTTGTACGGGATTAAGTAGGAACCCATAGCATAGTATGCCAGAATAGACAGTTATCTAATGAGATTGGGTTTACCAAGAGTGATGTAGATCCCAAACTTTACTACAAGGTTGAAGATGGTTTCCCATTGATCTTGGTACTATATGTGGATGACCTGTTTCTTATAGGGGATGATAAGCTCATATATGGGTGAAAGAGAGAGCTCACTTCAAAGTTTGAAATGAAGGATCTTGGTTTGATGCACTATTTCTTGGGATTAGAGGTGTGGAAGAGGCCAGATGAGGTTTTCCTTAGCCAAGGAAAATATACAGTTGAGATCCTGCGGAGATTTAGGATGATGGACTGCAAGTCCATGAACATAGGTGCTATGGTTACGAATCAAAATCTATTGAGTGATTCATCTTCATATTTGGTTGATCCCATGTTGCATAGACAATTGATCGGATCCTTGATGCACCTGGTTAACACCAAATCAAATATAAGCTTTGCAGTGAACACATTAAGTTAGTACATGGATAATCCTAGACATGTACATTGGATAGAAGAAAAGCATGTGTTGAGGTACCTACATGGTATGGTTGGATATGGACTCAGATATGTCTCAGACAATACAATAAAACTGCAAGGATATACATATTCTGAATAGGTAGGGAGTGCAGTGGACCGGAAAAGAACATCAGGATGTTGCTTCAGTTTGGGATCATGTATGATCTCATGGTTAAGAAGAAAAAAAAATTCAGTGGCACTGAATACATCAGAGGCAGAGTATATAACAGTTAATGTTGCAATTCCTGAAGCAGTGTGGCTTTGGAAGTTTCTTGTAGGGTTATTTGATCTAGAGTTGGAGCCAACCTTGATATATTGTGATAATCAAAGTTGTGTGAAGATTTAAGAAAATACAGTCTTTCATGACAATTCAAAGAATATAGAAGTCAAATACCATGACATCCAAGACATGGTGCAGAGAGGATCAATGGAGCTCCAATACATATCCACAGATAAGTAGACAATGAACATTCTCACCAAGCCTCTGTCTAGGGTGAAGTATGAGAACTCCAGAGATAATTTTAGCATGATGCAGAATGTCCACCCTCATCGAGAGGGATATGTGATGTTTCTCCTCCAACGGGCTCTCCCTCTAGCCAATGATTTCCCAGATTAATCATGTGAAGTGACTGAGGGAGTAAAATGTAGTCTGGTACAAGTCTTGCCTGCACCATGTGACGTGGCTAGGTGTGAATGGTACTTGTAGCGTGGTCTTTCCTATGCCATGTGAAGTGGCTAGGTGTGAATGGGACCTATTATCACACAAACTGTAGGTTGGGAAAATCCCAACCCAATCCATTGAATGGAGATAATGGTGGAAGAGCTTACCCACTATCACCTTAGATAAACCCTCCCTCGATTTTGTGAAGGAAGAATTCTATAACAAGGGGGAGTCTCGGGCGACCCTAAGAGTGAAATGAGATGGAAAGTGATACTTATGAATAGATTCCCCTATAGGTCAAGTTGATGTGTGGAGAGTGGCTTTACAATGAAATTCTGAAGATGGTTTATAGTTTCCAAGAGTTTGGGTACCTGGGTAATATGGTTGTACCTACCTGAGACACAAGGAAAGACAAGATACAAGGTTATAAATCCAATGGAAAAGTAAGTTAATATTGTTGCCCCTAATTGCAGTAGTCAACATAAATAAATATCATCAAGTAAAACAACTAGTTAGTTCATATTTAACCATCAAAATTGTTAAATAGTTATTGGACAATAAAGTACTAAAACAATAGATAACTTTCCAATACTTAAGCATGAACTTTGATGGTAAATTATGGCTTCCAAAAGATGTTTTCAAATTTTTTTGAGAGCATCCAAATGGATGTACCAAATATTTTCTACAGCAGCAACGTTTACCCCAAGAAACTAGCCAACAACTTGCCCAACAATAGTGATCTGGATTTATGAGCGAAACGAAATAAATAACAGATTGAATACAATAACATAGAGATATGGAGAACGACAATAGATATCTAGTGAACAATAACTTCTATTGAATAAATAAAATAGCTTGAAACTATAAAACTGCAGAACTGAAAAAAACTTGCTTGAATGGTGGTAGTTATCTTTGAGAAGAGATGTGGCTGCTATGCACATTCATCTGAGTAGAATGATTACAATGAGACTCCAGAGGAGTTTTTAACATTACTCATGAATGTCAAAACCCTATACATCCAAAAACCTAACCCTAGGAGATGAAATGCCAAAAGTTATGTGGGCCCATATGGGTAAGTTGGTACCTCAACTTCTCGAGGTCGTAATTTTTTCATACGACCTTTGTTTTAGGAGCGTGATATTCCATTGGAAAGGTATTTTCAAGAAATACACATTATTTCATCAAACTTTGACTTTTTCTATAGTTTAACCGTGTCAAGCCAAAAAAACATTGTTTAGGGCCCCAAAATGGCCCTGGAAGTACAAAAAGATGTACTAAAATGAAAACTTCCAAAATAATCCCGTTGGATTAGGTGGGAAGCCACCAATATCCACCTAGCAGTTGGGTAGGGATTCGGGTAGCCCCAAAAGTGTATAACCCACAATTACAAAGAATTACAGAAGAATGTGTTGAACTAAAATTGTAAAAAGGGTCCAGTTGAAATAATTGGGTGGCCATCAATATCCACCTGGATCAGTCCTCCCCCCTTATAAAGAAATGGTATCCATTTCTTTGAGTGCCCCCATCAGGTGAGGAAATTTCTATTGAATTTGTCCCTGGGTGAATCATTTTCCTTGGTGCATGAGTTGCCCTACCTTGATAACCCGATAAATTTGGATCCTTTGTTGGCAAGTGCCCTTGACTTGTGTGTCCATTATCTGATCAGTGGATATTTGTTCCATACAGTCAGGGTTGAGCTATGTTGGTTTCAACTATTTTGCAATCTCTGAGGTGTCCAACAATGGTGGAAAATATGGTTGGAGGATGTCCACAATGAACATTGGGTGCAAGTCAAGGAAGGGGGGAGTGTTGAGCTCAAAAGCATTGTCTCCCACAGCCTTGGTGATAGTGTAAGGCCCATAGCAATGATCCGAAATTTGATCTTTTAAAGACTATGGTTAAGTTTATGCATGAGTTTATTTACCACTTTGGAATTAAGAGAAGAAGAAGATTTTAATGAAATAATGTTGCAACCATCATAAAGAATACAAAACAGAAAGTAAACATTAAGAAAATAAAACCATAATGCCAAGATTGTTAACTGAGTTGGAAAAGTTGCCTACATCTTCGGGCCTTTGCCTCAGTGGGGGAAGGATTCTTATTAATCTTAAATGCTTTAAGAATAAAAAATAAAGGCTTACATAACATCTCTTTAAACCACTTTTCATGACTACAACTTCTGGACAGAAACAAACATCATCATTGGCTGGAATAAGAAATTCTGAGACTTTTGAGTATGAAGTCGACTATGCTTGGCTTGACATCTTGGTCTCTGAAGTCACTTTTCTGTTCAGATACTAGGATGAAAATAGAAGCCATATCCGGACTCCCCTCGAAATTATGCAACTTTTGAGTATAAATTCGACCTGCTTCTGAGCAGTCCCTCAGCACCTCCCCTCGGCACAAATCCCAATGTTGCACCATGTCAGATCCGCACAGTCCGTATAGTCTCAATTTGCGTGCCAAAAAAAATGATTTTTCTTGATTTTTCGTGCCCAGCTAAATAATCCAGACTTCGCCAAATTTAGCAATAGTTATCCAGATTTAGAGACAGTTAGCCAAATTTAGCAAGATTTTGCTATATTTGGAGGATCTCTACCAGATTTGTTGGTAACCGCCAGATTTGGTGGAACTGCCATATTTGGCCTTCTAGAAGGTGCCACATGGCACCTCCTCATTGGTCCATGTATCACCTCATCATTGGCCCAATCCACGTCACCCTGCATAGTTATCTACCATGTTTCATTCGTACAGGCTGCCACATCATCATACAGCCACATCACCCTGCACAGTCACCTACCATGTGTCATTCGTACAGGTTGTCATGTCATTGTATGGCCACGTCATCATTCATATGGTGCCACATCATCATCCGTACAATGCCACATCATCATCTATACAGTTTCACGTCAGAATCTGTACAGTGCCATGTCAGCATCTGTATAGTTCCACGTCATCATCCATACTTCCACATGTCACCCTGCCACGTCAACATCTGTACTACCACATGTCACTTTCGTACTGATCCAACTCATCCCAAAATGCCAAAAATGACTAATAAGTGTTAGCTCCTAGTGTTTCCACGTCAGCCTGTTGACGTCATCATGAATTACTACTGACGTCATCTGCCACGTCAATTGTACGTCCTTTGACCAGTTGAATTTGACTTTGACCTTTTTACATGTTTGACATGAACTTTAGATCGCAATAACTTCTGCATACGGTGTCCATTTTCATAAAAAAATATATATGGTCAGAATTGACACAACGATCCCTATGAAATGGCGTTGGTTTCGTTTGATTCTGAGAACTTTAATTTTTAGGCCGTTATGGATCCATTTTGGATCATTCCTCCCCACTAAAACCTTTTGGTCCTCCAAAAGGATATTAACTAGTCATCAAGTGCAGGATAGGCCTCCCCACTTGTCCTTTGTCTTTTAAATCTGTCATGTGCACCTGTCGCATCATAATCAATTGCATAATAGCCATGACAACTGAAATCATATTGTTATCCATTTGAAGTCGTTCACATGTTACTGAAGCCACTACCATCCATGTAGATAACATTAGCAACAACAACATCATAAATATGACTGAAACTGAACTAATATGTTTTATTGGCTTGCATGAAATTAACTTATCTTGAAGCAAAGTATGATTGAACTTCCATTCTACAACCATCTTATGTTCATGCTTAAGACCCACTGCTTTACTTGGCACAATTATAGGTGTATTGCTTGCATAAGCTTCCTTCTTTAATTGTTCCATTGCTAGAAGAGATTGATTTGATTTTAGGTGATGAGCATGTACAACATATTCATTTCCTTTCTTAAACAAGTGATATTGATTATGTTCTCTGTAGAATATTTTTTTGTGATCATATAAATAAGGGATTCCTAAGACCATTCCACATGTTTCTAGTGGCACCACATCACATGTTACGTCATCCACATACTTAGATGTAATTGCAAACTTTATGATACATTTATTTGTTATAGGAAATTTGTGATCTTTGCTTATCCAATTTAGTGAATATGGTTTGTGATGCATCTTAGTGTTTAATCCCAAATTCTTAACCACTTCCTTTGAAACTAAGTTAGATTGAGATCCACTATCTATCAATGTTTAGATCTTAGTATGTTTCATTATGACCCTTATATGAAACAAATTACTTCTAGAATAATAACCATCACCAATTTTACTTTTCAAACCAACTGATGTAATCTTAGACTCAGCACCTAAATCTAATCCCAAGTCTGTTGGTCATGTTGTTATTGCAACTTTTTGCCTCTCTTTCCTCTCTTTGAGCCACTTTGGTCTCTTCTTTGGGTGCAATTTCCAGAAATGCTCATCATTGTGCCCTTCTTTCTTTCAATGCTTGCAAGAGAGCTTCTCTTCCTTTACTGTTGTTGAATTTTATTTCTTCCCATTCCCTTTGCCTTTGCCATCTTTCTTTGAAGATGATTCCCCTAATACACTTACTCCAGTTTTTCCTACTTCAATATACGTTGCTTGAATAGAAACCTCATCAATATTAGTAGGTCCAAACATAAATACAGTATTACGATTATAAGCAGGAAAACCTCCTATATAATTCATAAGAGTTTCTTGTGTAGTCAATGGAACATCTAACATCAAAGCCATCTTACAAAATTCATCTGTATATTCCTACACTGGTTGTCCTTTCCTTAACTTAAGACTTTTCCATTCAATTAAATCCTTTTCCTTATATCCCAATGGATAGAACTGTTTTCTAAGTGCGGAAATAAAATCATGCCATAATGGAAAAATCTTACCAACTTGTTGAGTTCCATGTTGCATCTTACTTTGCCACTAGATGGGAGTCATGCCTTCAAGACGAAACGATGCCAATTTTGGTTGCCTCATATTTGATTTGTTGCACATTACAATATACCTCCATCTATCTAACCCAGTTATCGAGTTTCTTAGCATTAACTTTGCCATGATACATAGGCAAAACAAATTTTACATCGAGTTTAAGTAATGGAATATCAGGCTTATGTTTATCATAATGTTTTCTTGCAGTATAATTTGAACTTGTGCTTGAATAAGAAGAAGAATATGGAGATGAAGGAGGTGAAGGATGATATTTTGGAGGGTCCTCTCCTTCTTCACTTTTGGCTTGCTTTGAAGATTCCCCTTGAACCGGTCTCTTCCATTCCAATTAATCATCATACAACACTTTTACCATCTCCTACATGGCAAATAAAGTTCTTTGAAACTCTCTCTCATTTTGAGAAAGTACTTCTTCTTATGCCATCTTCTCACTTTGAGATGTCTTCTTTCTTGATCCAATCTATTGATCTCCTTCTATAAGCTCTCCTTCACCATGACTTAACTTTTCCCTGGTAATCATGCAAACTCAAACAACCAACTATCAACCTGGTTTGATACCACTTGATCTGAAATTTGAACTTTTAAATACTATGGTTAAGTTTATGCATGAGTTTATTTACCACTTAGGAATTAAGAGAAGAAGAAAATTTTAATGAAAGAATGTTGCAGCCAACATAAAGAATACAGAATAGAAAGTAAACATTATGAACAAAAACCCATAACACAAATATTGTTAACAGAGTTCGACAAAGTTTCCTACGTCTCTGGGCCTTTGTCTCAGTGGGGAAGGCTTCTTATTAATCTTCAATGCTTTAAGAATACAAATGAAAGGATTACATAACAGTTCCTGAAACCACTTTTCAGATCTGCAACTTTTGGACATAAATAAACATCACCATTGGTTGGAACAAAAAAATCTAAGACTTTTGAGTATGAAGTCGGCTATGCTTGGCTCGACATCTTGGGCTCTGGAGGCACTTTTATGTTCAGTTATTCAGATGAAAAAATAGAAGCCATGTTCAGACTCCCCTCGAAATTCTGCAACTTTTGAGTATAAAGTCGACCTGCTTTTGAGTAGTCCCTCGGCACCTCCCCTCTGCACAAATCCCAATGTTTCACTCTATCAGATCCATACAATATCGACTTGCGTGCCAAAAAAATACTTTTTATTGATTTCCATGCCCTACTAAATAAGCTAGACTCCGCCAAATTTAGCGACAGTTAGCGAGATTTAGCGACAGTTGGCCAGATTTAGCGAGATTCTGCCAGATTTGGAAGATCTCCGCAATATTTGGTGGTAACCACCATATTTGGCATTCAAGAAGGTGCAACATGGCACCTCCTCATTGGGCCACATCTAACCTCTTCATTGGCCCAAGCCATGTCACCCTTCATAGTCAGCTGCCACGTGTCATTCGTATGAGTTGCCATGTCATCATACAGCCACGTCACCCTGCACAGTCACCTACCACATGTCATCCATATGGGCTACCACATCATCGTACGGCCACATCACCCTACATAGTCACCTGCCATGTCATCGCCCATACGGTGCCACATCATTGTCCATATAGTGCCATGTCATCGTTCGTATAGTGCCACATCATCATTCGTGCAGTGCCACATCAGCATCATTATAGTGGCATGTTAGTATCTGTACAATTCCACATCAGCATATGTACTGCCACATGTCACCATGCCACGTCAGCATCCATACTTCCATGTGTCACTTCCATACAGTGCCACGTGTCACTTCAGTACTGGTCCAACTCAACCCGAAAACGCCAAAAATGACTGACACATTTCATCTCCTGGTGTTGCCACATCACCCTACTGACATCATCATCACGTATTGTTGACGTCATCTTCCACATCAGTTGTACAGACTTTGACCAGTTGACTTTGATTTTGACTTTTTTTACATGTTTGACCTGAACTTTAGATCATGATAACTTTCGCATATGGTGTCCATTTTTGGAAAAAACATATATGGTCGGAATCGACACAATGAGCCCTACGCAATGGTGTTGGTTTCATATAATTCTGAGAACTTTTATTTTTAGGCCTTTCTCGATCCATTTTGGATCAAGCAAAGTGGACGGAGCTTCATATGGGGCCCTTTAAGGCATTCTTTCTGCAAATGTAATCAGACCTTGTCTCCCAACTGAAACTTATGCAGTACCTGGTGTTGATCATGGCACTGCTTGTACTTTGCATTGGCTTTCTGCAAAATCTCATGGACCTGTTGGTGGATGTGTTGAATGTGATCAATGAATCTAGTGGCTTTGTCGGCCTCAAAATGAACATGGGAATATTTTGTCTATGTGGTTGCAAGAGGTAGTTCAACATCAATGGGACCCAAGGGTTGGAATCCTATCCCTACCTGAAATGGGCTATGGTTGGTGGAGTTATGCAGAGCCCTGTTGTAGTTGTGATGAACATAGGTATCCTATACAATTGTCTACCCAAAGTAATAATAACACTGTAGGGCCTAGACTCATACACAGCATGTTGCTTCCACAAATATGGATTTCCTAAAATAACATCACAAACTTCAAGGGGATCGATATCACACAATACCTCATATTTGAAGGTCTTTATGTCATAGGGAAGACGACATTGTTGGCTGACACAAAGATCTCTTCCTTGGTGAAGCCAACCAATGGTGTAGGGTTGTGGGTGCGGTGTCATTGACAGGTCCATTCGCTCAATGACCTTTGTTTAGATCATGTTCTTCTGACTGTTTCTATCAACAATGAAATGAAGTGGAGCCCCCTTTACCCACATCTGCGAGTGAAAGAGGCGTTACCCTTCCTTTGGTTCTTCTGGTCTGCTTGGATGGACTTTGGTGGTAGCGAAAGTGGCATTGGGTTAGACATTGATAATCTGCTTCCCTCCTTTTGGATTTGATTCAGAGTCAGAATATTCCTCTGACTCGGAAGCTTTTAGCTCAGACACCAGTGACTTCCTTGAGTAACATTCTTCGATGTTGTTCCAAGGTATTTTATGGTATTCACACCACTTTCTCGTGCCCTTCTTTGACTTCTCATTACCCTTCTTATGTTGCAGCTTGGATTGGTTTTCCTAAGAGTGGCCATATTTTCTCTCTCCCTTGTTTTGTGGGTTGGGGCCGCCTTTTCCCTGCTTCGACTGTGAGGAGTTTGTAGATCCAAACTCTCGCCTCTTCTGCTTAAAGTTTTGCTCGATCTTAATAGTATATCTATAATCCATAACTAATTATGTGATGTCTAGAAACTCCATTTATGTTTGAATGTATCTATGCATATAGACATGGTATTTGAGCACCATATGTCCTTCAGAGTCTTTGATACCCAATTTGTAGGGTATCAAAAATATTGGTGAAAGATGGTACTGTATGGTCCCTTTCCTAACGTAGAGTGGTCCATCTTGTGTACTGGTCCTCGTAGCTTCCAACAGGGTAGTATTTTTCTTTAATGGAACCCTTGAAGGAATCCCATGTGGGGGAGACCACAAATATTGCAGATTCCTCTATGGCCCTTTATTCAAAGTAAGTATCCCACTAGTCCTTAACATGGGGGATGCCCTTGAGGAGTGAAAAAGCAATATTTTCCCTATCGAAAAAATTATGGATTGAAAAATACCCTTAGAGCATATTCAACCATTTATCTAAAACATCTGCATCTATCAGTCCTTCATATAATGGAATTTAAAATTTACTTGTACCTTGAAGGGGGTTGCATGGTCTCTTGATGAAGATGTGTCTCCTGTAGGAAGTCGTCGAAGTATCTATGCAAAGTTATCCATCATTTTGTTCCTTTGTCGCGCAAGGGATTCCTCGAGCAACAATTTAAAAGGATCTCCTACTCCATCATATTTCTTCTTGTCCCCCGTGAGTTTTTCTCGGGCTCAGCGTGGTCGGTATTGCAAAGGCTCGACTAGTTCGAGTCCCAACTTCTTGTACCTAGATCTTGTCGGGGACATGCACGAAGAAAAAAAAATGAAGAGAAGATTGCTCTAATACCACTGATCCGGATTTATGAGCGGAATGAAATAAATAATAGACTGACTACAATAAAATAGAGATATGGATACAAATAATAAATATCCATTGAACATTAACTTTTATTGAATAAATAAAATAGGTTGAAACTGTAAAACTGCAGAACTGAAAAAAACTTGCTCGAATGGTGGTAGTTATCTCTGAGAATAGATGGGTTTTCTACGTGCATCTGTCTTAGTAGAATGATTACAATGAGGCTCCAGAGGCCTTTTTAACATTACTCATGAATACCAAATCCCTAGACATCCAAAAACCTAACCCTAGGATATGAAATGCCAAAAGTTATGTGGGCCCCGATGGGTAAGTTGGTACCTCAGCTTCCTGGGGTCGTAACTTTTGCATCTGACCTTCGTTTTAGGTGCGCTATAGCCCGTTGGAAAGGTATTTTCGAGAAATACACATTGTGCCTTCAAAATCTAACTTTGGATATAGTTTGACTGTGGTAAGGAAAAATTACATTGTTTAGGGCCCCAAAATCTCCCTGGAAGTACAAAAAGATGTACTGACATGAAAACTTCCAAAATAAGAGAGTTGGATTAGGTGGGAAGCCACCAAACTTCACCTGGCAGTTGTGTAGGGCTTCAGAGAGCCCCAAAAGTGTAGAACCCACAATTACAAATAATTACAGACGAATGTGTTGAACTAAAACTATCAAAAGGATCCAGTTGGAATAGGTGGGTGGCCACCAATATCCACCTGGATCAAATAGCCAATATCAAGTAGATAAACAGTAGAAACTTGCCAACTATTTTCAGCCGTAAAAGAGTGAAAAATTAAGATTGAAAAGAGAGAGTTTGTAGTAGCCCTAATGGCTATACCATAAGTTTGTAACAATAGAAATTTATCCTTGACCAATCAAAATTCCCTAGTGGATCGAGCAAGCTTAAAGCATAGGGAAACATTTCCAACTTAGAAAATTACAATATATTATGTTTTCATGTATCCCAATACAATGATTTTGTTTCTCCAATGCAAGAATATTAGTTCCTTTAACTATTCAGTTCTGGAGTCTCAAAAATTAAAGAGCTAGTTGAGCTACTTCCTTGGGGGTGTAATCTCTTTTACTCCCCAAGGAAAGCTAAGCTAGCTAGGAAAAACCCTAGGAGGGTATAAACCCTTTTAATCCTCCTAGGAATTCCTTATGCAACAAAGTATTTCAAGATAAATATAATGGATTTAGTGGTGTTGTATGCATTTATACTCCCCAAAATTTTAAGTAAATTAACCTTGAAACCAAGAAAAGAAGCAATAGAAACAAACATTCCTTACTTAGTCCAAGCATTAATAAGTTAAACCTCTTTTTAACAAAGAAAATCCACCATAGAGAAAGAAATAGACCTCCACTAGAGATAGTTTATCATCCATCCATCCAATATCCAAAGAAAAACCATTACAAGAGAAAGTGACAAGAGAGATATGTAAAAATGTCTAAGTAGGGCGCAAATTTCAGCCAAGAATGTCTTCTCTCAAGTGAGATCTATGATCAAATGAGATAGAAACGATCTCTATTTATACAAAATAATCTAAAAATAATTTGTCCATAAAATTTAGGGTAAACCACAAAGTAATGGGATAACAACCCTTACATTTTCCTTTTACAATCTAAATTCAAATTTAAATTTAAGAAATGAACAATAGAAACCCTAAAGTGACCTCATCCTTCTAGAGGGTGACATTTTGGCACTTTTAGTAAGTCGTTGAAGGTGAAAAAGGTAATATTTGGGACCTCTAGGGCCTCCTTCTCATATGTTATTGATTCTTCCTTTAATCCAATTCTTTCCATCAAAACGTACCAAGTGTTCCTTCACCACGAATACCCTATCCCTAGGGTGACGTCAATCCCTTAAAGGTGATGTTTTGGCCTCCAAAGGAAATTTGTTTGGCTTGTAGGGGCTAGGTGATATCCTCCATGATGTCTCTTAGGAATCCAAAGGCATTTCATCATCATCTGGTGTGTGGCCCCTGGTATCCAACCTATGGGATTCAAGCCCCAAGGAATCCCAAGCTAAGATTGTTCTTCCAAAACTGTCTGCCAACTAGGTCATGCAAAGAGACTTAATACGCCCTCCAAGGATATCAATTCAAATGAATCATGATGTGTAAATCAAATAAATAAAAGAGACATATAAGCATGTGCATCCAAACTACCTCATCAGAATAAACAAGTTCTCAAATACCATATACAATTTTCCCATCTTAGGTATGGGAGGGTTGACAAAGCGACCTATTGGGTGAATTATACCTTAAGTTTGTGAGTGTTTCCCAAGCGTACCTTTCTCTAAGTCATGTGGATGAAGTGACATGGATAGGGGTAAGACTCTTGGGCATGGGGTTCATGACATACAAGGGATTGTAGTGTCTCACTTATGGGTTCCTTTGTAGAGGGTGTGTTGCACCTTCATTTTCAATGCAACCTTTTTCCAAGCCCATTTATTGCCTTTTATTGTTTTAAGATGTTTCCAGGTTGAAGCCAAGGAGGGGCTTCTAACTAAACATGAAAAACAGTGCCCACCTTGACTCTACCCTGGTCACATCATGCTTCCCCAGGTTGAAAACATGTGTGGGGATTCTACCTAAGCATGAAAAACAATTCCCACACATGGTCCACCTTAGTTGGAATTTGTATTAGTTATTTTTTACGGGTCCCATCATCTTCTTATGGGAGACATTTCATTTTCCTTGGGATCAATGGGTGAGCATATAGAAGATTCATGATTGGATTTTATATTTCTCCATCTACAAGCCTCTAGGCCTTCAACCCCTTCTTCCCATGAAATGAGGGACAATCCCTTCCTGGGTCAGTACACCCAAAATCCCAAAAGGTAAGGAGATGGGGGGATGAAGAGTGGAAAGTGGAAAATATAGTCAAGAATGGAACGATGATTCATCCAGAGGACCTCCCAGTATAAAACATATCCCTAAGGGTGACCCACTTACTAGGGTATAATGTCAACCACCAAAGTCAAATAGGGAAAACAACATAATGTCCAAGAAAATGTTACATAATCAAAAGAATTTTAAAATGAAACAACTCAAATGCCTCAAATATTGAAATGACACTCACCATAATACCTAAATTGTACTTCATGGAGCAAGACCCAGTGTATTCCAGAAGCCATCTGATGTGGTGGATACCATCGTGGTGAACCTGGAACTCTGGTGGTGAGGTGGGTCTCAATCTGTGCAAGTGGGCATTGTTGGTCAAGTTGTCTCTCGGTACTCCATGTCTACAACCTCAGTGCCTCGAGAAATCATCTCCTTAGTTATCCCTAGAAGTTGGGGATAACATATGGCTCCTACTTGGGGACATGTACTCATTGTAGAGTGCATGAGAACTGTAGCATCTCCTGGTGGACCTGTTCCTACACTGAAACATAAAACCGTAAAATCTAGGGTGGTTCTATCACCCTTCGTCCATATATATCAAAATAAAAAATGACAACTAGTCTAGAAAAGAAAATTTTAGCATTTTTTTCAAAACTTTATAAACTAACATTTAATATGATGAAAGTAATATGCAAGTAGAGAAAAATGAAATATGAAATGCAGCTAAGCTACTATGAGAAATCAAGATGCAAATGCAAGGAAAGAAAGATAGCCTACCTACTTACCTGGGGCATGGGCCCTGAAGAAGTCAATTTCTCTTAATGTAGGGCCAGAGAAGATACCCATCCACTGTTAATGGCATATTTCTCTCATCCAAATCTCTCAAGTAGTACTTCTCTTTCTCAGGCTTCTTCTTGATAATGTAAGGGCCAAGCCAAGTGTTGTCATCCTTCTATTCATATTTAGGATTGTCCTTTCTCTTGTCCCACATGAATGAAAGACTTACTTCACTATAGTTTATGTAAGGTATATTCTCGATGTAAGGATAGGAAGGAGGTCTTGTGTTGACCGCATTTTTGATGGGTTCTTCACGTTGTTTGTCCTTATTATATTCTTTCTTCAATATCTGGATAGACCCTGGCGCTTTCTCTTGGAACTTCACAATATTTTCTTTGTATTCATTTGTCCTTGGGAGTAGCGTATCTATGCAGTCCTCCTGCATGAAAAATAGGTCTAGTGGATCATACTCAATGGTGTCTGGAACCTCATCACGCTCACCCTCACTTGTGTAATTAGGATCGTTGGGGTCCATCACATGTTTTTTGGCCCACTCTCGACTATATAATATCTCAAAGGTGCCATCCCCCATGGGAATGTGTGCATGTGTAATATCCATGCTAATAAAACCTCCAAGAGAAGAAGACCAACTCCTCGATAAGAGAATCCCCCAAGCATCTGGGACATAAATCACTACTATGTTCATAAGGAGGTTGATATGCGAAAAATCAATCGGGAAGACCTCAATGTTCTCACATAGTCCATAAACATTCACCCTCTTAGAATAAATGCCACAAAAATTTCCATATGGTTGGGTTGTATTTAAGCCAAGTTGTTCCATTACCTTAAAATACATGACATTTGTTGAGGCCCCGGAATCCAACATACAATTGTTTACGCGGAGACCATTTATACCCAAGGAAAGACAGAAAGGAGGGTTGTTGTGCCTTTGTTGATCAAGATACATGGTGTTCAAAATTATTGGAGGGTCCTCCTTCTCAATTGGTACCTGTAATAACTTCAATATTTCCCTCCTCGCAAAAAGAATTTTGCACATTTCTGTTACATGGACCATCATATTGAACTTCCCAAACATGGTTGCAATTTCTATGTTCAACTGAATCTCATCTTTTATTGGAGTGGAATTTGTGAGAAACTCATGTACTGGAGGTGGAAGTGGTGGGACCATATTCTCTGTATATGGAGGAGGAGTGGTTGCTTCTAGATGAGGGAGAGCGGAAGGTTGTGATGGAGGAACTAGAGCTTTATTTATTCTAGTGTATACCAAAAATTCACTCTTCCTCGGTTCCTTTCTCTAATCATGTGTTAACTGGTTTAACACTCAGAGTCTTCCCTCTCTTTCCCCCTATCTTATGGCCTTTTCAATATGTTCTTTTGTGACCTCTTCCTCTTGGGAGTTATAGATCATATCTATGAATTTCATACTATCGAGAGAGTCTTCATATTGTCGAGGACATTCATCCTCTCAGTCAGGTTATTGACATGGAGAAAACCATGATGTCTTCTCTGTGTTGACCATTCCAACTGGGTTCAATGTATCATGGGCATTTGCCTCTTATTGAGGCCTTGGTTTCCAACCTATGGCATTTCTCTATTGTCTAGTAAACTGAGGTTTAGAAGTAGATTGATTTCTTTCCACAGTGGTTAAACGACCCATGATTTGATTCTGAGCTTGGAAAAAACTGAGTACTCATCTAATATATCTTCTTAGTCAAGAGGGAAATTGGATCATGAGCACTTCTACTAGAAGCCTTAGTCTTTGTCTATTCCTTGGCATGAGTATACTGAAAAGGATCAACCTTTGATTCAAGGAGGTTCTCTTCAATTTTTTCATTGTACTCTTTGGCTTGTTCCAAGGTGGTGGGATTCTTGTACTTTATATTGAAATGGAATTTCCCATAGAATGCATTCATGTAAAGGAGACAAACAGTTGCAGCTATAGGAAGTAGATATGTTGGGATTTGACTATATAATCGGTCAAACCTGTTGTCAAATTCACTTACTATTTCATTCTCCTTTTTTCTTTGTCTGATTGAACTATGCTACAAGAATTATGTTGTATTTATTTGTTGTTCACATGTTATTGAATAACTTGGCAAAGTCTTCATAAGATGTTATGTAATTGTCAAGTAATCCTTTGAACCACCTCTGAGCATATTCGGTTAATGATGAGGCTAGTAGCTTCATTGTGACATCCTCATGTTCCACTTATGCATTTTCCATGTCTCGACCCATGGCATAGAGATGATCATCAACAGTGACCACATTATTTCCTGGAAAATTTGGCAACCATTTATGATACTGTTTCAGCATGGTATTGGGATATCCGAGAATGGTAGCCATGTTCAAGGAATTGTAGAGATATTTTTCCCAAGGGTGAGACATTGGAGCAAGGGAAAGGGTACCTTGGAAAATGGTTTTGACGATGGGAGAGCTGAGATGAGGCCTTCTACGGTAAACCTTATAAGGTTTGAATCTCCTTGGGGGAAAAGTCTTAAGGGAAGTCAGATTCTGAGAAGGTGGAGTCGCCATAGGAGCTTCAATAAGAGCTCATCAAAGATGGAAGGGGAACATCCTTCAGGTGGAATCTCTAGGAAATATAGGGGTAAAGGATTTGGGATGATAGATTTCAGAAGTGTCATTATGGCACGATAGATTATTCAAAATCCTCCACGGAAATTATGCCAAAATTTTATCGTGCAAACTTCATGGTGGCAATGGTGGGAGAGTGTACCCACTATCACCTCAGATAAACCCTCCCCACGCTTTATTAGTAGATAAATCGAACACAAGGGGGGAATCTCGGCTGACCATAGCGATAAATGAGATGGAAAGTGATATTTTTGAAGAGATTCCCCTATCATTCAAGTTGTTATGTGGAGAGTGTCTTGAAAATGAGCTTTCGGAGCTGGTTTGGGGTTTCCAAGAGTTTGGGTAATTGCAGAAGATGGTTGTACCTGGCTGAGACAAAAGGAACGACAAGATGCAAGCGTAGAAATCCAATTGATAAGAAATTTAAGCTTGGTGTACATGTTATCCACTGATTTTCACTAGTTGGACTTGCAATTGAGCCACCAAAGACTAAGAAATCAATTGCTCAAATTTCAGTGTTCAAAAGTTCAGTCAGTCATTTTGACCACCTTTTTCGCATTTCCATCCCATGTGGGGCATTGTAATAAATGATATTAGGATTATGAAGTTTTAAACGACTTGGCCACCCAAGACTTGAGCACGATTATGTACTCTAGATTTCGTTTTTTCACTTGTTTAATATTTCTTTCCTGAGAAATTAGGCGAGTTATAATTTCTAAGTTTTTTCACTCAAATCGCCTTCAAAGATGGAGCATGTGTTGAGGTTAGGACTTGGCATGGAATTCCAATGTCTAGTTTACAAATGTTTATATTACCATGCTAGGTCATATTTTTTTACTCATATAGAAATTGTGCTAAGTCCCCCATAGGTTTTTCTAATATTTTTAGTCAATAAAAAATTTCCTTCAAACGGGTTATTTTAATTGTAAAAGTCATAAACGTAGCATATGATGTTGTCATATGCCATGTTTCTTCTCATTTTCTAAGCCAGAGAACCCCATAAACTCTTATCCCCCCTTTTTTGAGTCAAAAAGGTGATTTTTATCACTCAAAAATAAGTTTTTCTCACAAAATGAGAAAAAGACATGAAAAAATCAATAAAAATCAGCAACCTATTAATAAGGAAACATGTCAGGGACATGTTTTCCCTTTGTATTTATTCAACAGAGGATGGAGGAAAGTCATCTAGAGTGTTAGGCGAGTTTTTGAGTGAGCTGGAAAAGGGTGGAAATCCCAATGATAGAACTAAACCTTCCTTGTGTGTGTGGCGCATTATGAGAGAGGGGTGTCAGTCCCAATGGGAGAGACACTCCCTCTCTGCCTAATCTTCACAAGTGAAAAGTTACCACTCCCACACATCTCCCTCTTAAGTGGTGATTCATGTTGATTAAGGTTGGTTGTCATTGATGTTAACCCTTGAAGAAAGCCCTGTAGGACAAAGGTTTGGGTAATGGACCCAAGATTGTTTGATGTAAATATGACTCATTATTGTTTTGTCATGGTTTATAAGAAGTAAATATGGATGAACTCCAAAGTGGTCCCCTTATGGTGAAAGCCCTCACGGGAAG
>SNQJ01S0180744.1:0-10143 GCA_010110895.2 Picea sitchensis | reverse complement strand
CCCTAGTTTCTCAGGCTACAACCTGAAAAACTAGGGGGTTGGAGCCTCCTTCCAGTTGCAGCTGGAAAACAAAGGAAGTTGGTGCTTCCAATGAATGTAATTCTTCAATACATATAATAAAAATCATTCTGTGGTTTTCTCCCACTTTGGGTTTCCACGTAAAAAACTAGTGTATTGTGTATGTGTATGATTTTTCATTTGTTCATTGCTCATTATTGGATGATAATTCTACATTGACATAACACTTGCATTATTTGGTTAAAAAGGATTAAATTTCTCTATTACTAATTCACCCCCCCTCTCAGTAATCCAACAAGTCACTCTAGTACTAGAGAGGTGTCCAAGTGGACTCCCTCCTCCACTCCCACATGTCCTCCCTAATGGCATGCACACTTCCCCTTGCTCATGTGCACCTGCCTTGAAGTATTCACCCCATTTTCTATTTAACACGAGAGACCCCCCTCCTCTTGGTTAGTTGGAGTTTGTGCAAGGAAAGGCTGTTTGCAAAGCCATATTGTAATCATTTTCTCAAAGTTTTGAATAAAATACTTTGGAGGTCCATTGATGGTTGTTCTCATGGTGTGGATGTTTTGAATGCTCAAATGGTGTATGAGGTAACATGTATTAGTCTTAATTTTACATATCTACTTTCTTGAAGGCCATTTAAATTGTGCTATCACATTCTTGGGTAAAACCTAACTTGCTTGTTTGATTTTTATATTTTATTGTTTCATGAATTATAAGATTTTAATCATGTATGTTTTTCACATGAACTAACATTCTTGATTGAGTCTTGTCTTGTAGGGAATACCTTTTTTTAACAAGGTATTGCAGGGTTAAGCATATCATTCAGTTTCCTATATTGGAGGAATGGTTGATTGGATCTCACCCATCATTTTTTTAGAGCACTAAGGAGAAATAACTCGCTCTTTCATTCACCAGGGGACCCCACAGCCCAAGTTTCACAATTTGGAAAAAACTTTCCTCTTTTCTCCTTCTCCATTTCATCAAAATTCATTTTCTCCTTTGGTTACTTATTGTTTTGCATGCAAATAGATTTCATTTTCAAAGTAAAATATTTAAAATCATGTTCATGCATAATGCTTTAGATCTTGGCAATAGTTTCATTCCATAGCCAGAGCTAGATCTAAAATAAAAAGTCATTTTTTCCATACTTTTCATTTAATTTTCGTTAGGAAAAAAAGTGAAGTGATTTAATTGCTCTGATCAAGCTAATTAGTAGTTTTTTCTTGTTGTTTTAGGACAGAAAACAGAAACAACTAAAAGAGCCTCTTTTAGTTTCCTTGAGTTGTCAAAAAACCCATTCAAATTTCTCTTTTTTGCATATAAAAAATTCTAGAAAAATTGAGCTTAGGTTTTACTTTATAAAATCACTTTCTTAAAGTGATTTTTAGTAAATTCTAATAAACTTGTTTGCTTGTTTTTATCAGGTCTGTGATAAAAACAAGTGGATACTCTAGCAAATTTTGGGCAAAACTGAAGAAAATTGAACCCAAGAGTGAACCTTCGAAGACCAAGACCAATAAAAAACTTTTGTAAAAGTTGTTTCTTTCATTTTCGATCCAATTTATAAGGATACAAAAATATCCCAAAGAAAAAAGAGAAAAAGGTTCTCATTGTAATCGAGAACAATAAAAGAGGGCCTCATAGTGCCCAGTTTCGTCTCCCCCTTTGGGGGATTGGTGTGGTGGTGTTGGTTGATTTATTTTGTTTATTTACTTTACTGATCCCACACTATATAAAGATAAAACTAAAAGGCAAATCAATCAATCTATCTTAATCACAACACATAGTTTAGTTTTCTTTTGGGAAAGTAACACTCAATTGTTAAGCTAGTTTCCTTTTGATACAATCTTTCATTTTCAGTTTTGCATTTCAATTTTGGAAAATAAACTTGTCCTCTCATCTCCTCTTCAAAGATCCTTGTCAGTGTGGACAATTTTCAAGCAATTTGCAATAAAAATTTTAATCCAACATTAATCGAACTTTAAAAGACAATACCCACAGGGTATATCACATATTCAGCAACATTTTACATTATATCATTGGCATCGGTATCAACTTTCCATAATAAGAATCCATTTGCTTCAAGATTCTCATTTTGAAAAGAAACTCTTTATTTCATTTGAAGTGTCTCTAAATTCTCATGGTTATTTCACTTTCAAGCACCAATATCCTTTAAATATATCTTGTGCAAGTATTTCCTTATTGAATATCTCTTCATGAGTCTTTTAATTCAATGAATGTATGAATGGTATATGCTACTAGTGTAGATTTACTTTTGTTGTAATTTTCTTTACTGCAATAAACTCCTAGATTTACTTTTTTGTACTTAGACTGGATTCAAGCCTTAGTATTTTTGTTAGGTACTACCCCCCTTAGCTTCGCTAGGAGTTGGCCTAGACAAAGGAGTCGAGGATCAGGTGACAACACCTTGACTTGATACTTTCCCCCAAGGACACGTCAAGTGGATTGAATATTTCTTCCACGTCACCCAAGTGTGTATAAAGGCAACAACATTTTTGGCGTTGTTGTTGGGATAAATATTTCTATTCCCGGAGTACAACTTTTTCTTTCTTTTTTTTACTTAGTTTTTTTATGCTTTTGTTTTATCTTTAGTAGACTCAATCATCTGGAGACTCCACTAATTCCTAACTAGACTCATGAACCCCAAAAGGTTTGGCCAATTTCATCCCTGAACCCCAAAAGGTTTATCAGAGGAGATTAGCCAAACTTTCTTCTCATAGAATCCTTGATCAATTAGCATCTGAGTCTATTACTGATATTCATTTGATTTTTTATTTAAATTTTGAAAGAAAAGAAATGGATGATTATTTTAGTCCTTTAGATTTTTCTACAATAAATGGTTACCCTCATGCTTTACTTGAAAAGGCAATAGAAAAAATATTGTCTTTCCAAGGAAACAATGTGGTTACTTCTAAATCTCATATTAAATTTGTTTCCTTATGCATTAAAAAGTTGTGTAGCGGTGCAGCTCACAACCACCAAGACATCAAAATGAAACTATTTTCCTTGTCCCTAAAAGAAGATGCTTCAGATTGGTTCTCCAACCTAGATGACAACAAGTATTCAACAATCAAATATCGGATAGATGGGTTCATGGAAATATGGGGTGACAAAAAAGAGCATAGACATTTGTTAGCATCCCTCCACAGTATAAAGAAAAATGAAAATGAAAGAATGGAAGAGTTCAATAAAAAGTTCAATGAGTTGGTTTCTAGTCTCCATACAGATTATAAGCCTCCATATGCTTCCATTCTTATATATTATGTGGAGTCCTTTAATGGGGAGATTAGATATCAACTTAGAGATAAAGATCCTGCAAACCTTAAAGCTTCCCAAGAAGTGGCCATAAAAATTGATACAAATATCCAATCCTCTAGAAATTCAAATCTTCTAGGGTTTACAAGGGGTGGTTCTTCTAGGTAGTCAAAGTCTAAAGATAAAGAAACAGCTTCTGATAATAAATATATGTCTTATGATCCTTTAAAATCCATAACTGAAATGGTAAAAAGAATGGAGGCCAACCTTGCAAATCAACTTAGTGCCATGAAAAATAGGTCGATAGCTATGGAGAGGGATCAAAATAACAGATTCCAACCTAGAGTCAACAATGAAAAGTAGCAACAGAAGAGTCCTCCTCAGGAAAAAAAGGCCACCTAATAAATTGGAATCTACTAATGTAGTAAATGAAGAAGTAACACCTTTTTGCAGAGCTTGTCAATATTTATATGAATATTCCACTTGTCCAGTTTTGCCAAGCCAATGAACAAGGGTATCCTAAAACAAGCAATTTTGTGGGGTATCTAAGAAATTTTGAGCATATAAATAATGTAGGAAAAGCACACAATTTATCAATGGATCATTGGATCCAAATGAAGGAAATAAGTGAATATGCCAACGAAGTAATTGAAGAATATGACAATGCAACCAAGTTGTATGGAAAAAAACCTACACCGGAGCAAATCTTGGAAATGGATAGATTTAAAGGAATAACTTATCAAAAGAAAGGGAATGAGAATGAGCCAAACCAAAACATTCCCAAAGTTCATATTAAAAGTATTCCTAAAGATATCACTCATACAGAGCTAAATATTGACTTAGGCAATTGGATAACAAATGCCAAAGTGTTGGTATTAGTGATTGATCTCCTCAAAATTCCTTCACAAAGGGAAAAGTTGCTAAAATCCATCAATGCTCCCAATGATAAAAATCTTGTCATAAATTAAGAAAAGGATAAGGAACACCCTGAATATCCGTCGGTTGTGTTAACCAGCAGGGATTGGACCAAAGAAGAAAATCCTCCTTTCTTTGTTTGCTTAGAGATAAATGATCAGTGGCTACATAATTGCATGTATGATTATGGTGCTTCATCAAATATTATTACCAAAGGGATCATGCAAAGGTTTGGCCTTAATATCACAAGGCCCTATCACAATGTGTGTGCTATGGACTCTAGGGAGATTGAAACCCATGGAATCATCATAGGTTTTCCATTCAAATTGGATTTCCACACAGATATTGACTTTAAAATGGATGTGCTTGTAATTGATGTTCTTGATGCTTGGGGAATGCTTCTTTATAGAAAGTGAGGAGCCACCATGGGAGGTTTCCTTAATATGGATCTGTCCTTTGCAACTATCTGTTTACCTTCTCTATCAACCGAGTCCTTCGGAATCTTTAGAGAAACATATATGAAGTTTCATATTGAATATCTTAAGAATCCTAGCAATGAATTTCCTTACTACACACATACATGGGTTCTTTTGAAGTACTGTCTTATTTTCTAGACCCTGTCAGAGAGAAATTTAAGGATGAGCTTCCCCAAGTTTGTAATGTCTAGGATACTATGGATTCATTTGATGACTCTTTTCTTGAAGAAGTTCCAGAGGAAAATAATATTAATAAATCTCTTTTAGAATCAATGGTTGTGTCAGCATTATTAGCCTCAATTTGTCAGTTATCAGAGAGATCGGTATCAAATTTTCAGGATGAGTTGGATAAAAAAATTGGGTCTTTTATTCCGAGTGTTTCAGAGGAAGTGAACATCAATATGGGTAAAGAGGACATCTTTGAAAATCTTAAAAATGAAAAAATAGAAAAAATTGGTGGTCACAAAAGAATGGATATTAAGTCAGATCAGGATCCCATTATGATAAAAATTAGAAAAAACACTCTAAAGAAAAGAAGAAAAAAGAGAATAAGCTTGGTAAAGGATTATAATGATGATGATGGATTTGGTGATAAAGATAGTAAAAGTATCATCCCTATTAAGGATTATGCCAGGCATCTTATCATAAAATCCTACAACAACTTGCTCGGCCAGTTAGACGACAAAAAAACAAATCTACCATGAAAGGGCTCCACCCTGAGTTGTTCTTCAACAAAGTCATCGGATTCCCATGGAGGCATCTTTTGTATCAAATTCTATAACCCTTCTCCTTTATACTTTATGCTTTCATTTTTGTACATAGTTCAATTTTTCTCTTTATATTTTCCTTAATATATGTGTGTGTGTGTGTGTGTGTGTGTGTGTACATTATTGTTGCAACTTGTATTTATTGTTGAATTTCATATGGATATGTTATTGATGAGGTGTCAATGATGCAAGTCATCTGATTTTGGATTCTCGCATGCCTTCCTTTTAATAAAGATCAACCACACGTCCCTATATGGAGCCAATGTTATCCATTGAGTTGCACTAGTTGGAATTGTAGTTGAGTTTCCAAAGACTATGCAATCAATTGCTCAAATTTCAGTGTTCAAAAGTTCAGTTGATCATTTTGACCACATTTTTTCACATTTACATCCCCTGTGGGGCATTGTAATAAATGAGATTAGCATGATGAAGTTGTAAAATACTCGGTCACCCAAGACCTAAGCACGAGTATGTACTCTAGAGTGTTTTTTTTCACTTGTTAATTATTTCTTTCTTGAGAAATTAGTTGAGTTATAATTTCTAGGTTTTTTCACTCAAATCACCTCCAAATTTGGAGTATGTGTTGGTGGTTAGGCCTTAGCATGGAAATCCAATTTCTAGTGTCTAAATGTTTATATCACCATTCTAGGTCATCTTTTTTGAGTCATATGGAAATTGTGCTAAGTCCCCCCTAGGATTTTTTAATGTTTTGAGTCAATAAAAAATTTCCCGCAAATGAGTAATTTTAATTGTAAAAGTAAAAAAAAGTCATAAAGTGGCATCAGATGTTGTCATATGACATTTTTGTGCTCTTTTTCTAATCCAGAGCACCCCCTAAACCCTTATCCCCCCTTTGTTGATTCAAAACAATGATTTTTATCACTCAAAAATAAGTTTTGCTCACAAAAGGAGAAAAGGACTTGAAAAATTCAATAAAAATCAGCAACCTATTAATAAGGAAACATGTCGGGGACATGTTTTCCCTTTGTATTTATTCAACAGAGGATGGAGGCGAGTCATCTAGAGTGTTAGGCGAGTTTTTGAGTGAGTTGGAAAAAGGTGGAAATCCCAATGCTAGAACTTGACCTTCGTTGTGTGTGTGGCACATTATGAGAGAGGGGTGTCAATCCCAATGGGAGAGACTTGCACTCGCTACCTAATCCTCACTAGTGGCGAGTTACCTCTCTCACACATCTCCCTCTTAAGTGGCAAGTCACTCTAGTACTGGAGAGGTGTCCAAGTGGACTCCCTCCTCCACTCCCAATGTCCTCACTTATGCAATGCGCACTTCCCCTTGATCATGTGCACTTGCCTTGGAGTATTCACCCCATTTGATATTTAACAAGAGAGACCCTCCTCCTCTTAGTTAGTTGGAGTTTGTGCAAGGAAAGGCTATTTACAAATCCATATTATAATCATTTTCTCAAAAAATTTGAATAAAAGACTTTGGAGGTCCATTGATGGTTGTTCTCATGGTGTGGATGTTTTGAATGCTCAAATGGTGTATGAGGTAACATCTATTAGTCTTTACATATCTACTTTCTTGAAGGCCATTTAAATTGTGCTATCACACTCTTGGGTAAAATCTAACTTGTTTGTTTTCTTTTTAGATTTTATTTTTTTCGTGCATTATAGGATTTTAATCATGTATATTTTCACATGAACTAATATTCTTAATTGAGTCTTGTCTAATAGGGAATGCCCTTTTTTAAGAAGGTGTTTGCAGGGCTGAGCATATCATTCAGTTTCGCTACTTGGAGGAACGGTTGATTGGATCTCATCCATCATTTTTCCATAGAACTAAAGAGAAATAACTCCCTCCTTGATTCACCAAGGGACCCCACAGCCCAAGTTTCACAGATATGGAGAAAACTTTCCTCTTTTCTCCTTCTCCATTTCATTAAAATTCACTTTCCCCTTTAGTTACTTATTGTTTTGCATGCAAATAGATTTCATTTTCAAAGTAAATTATTTAAAATATCATGCATGCATGATTCTTTAGATCTCGACAATAGTTTCATTCCATAGCCAAAGCTAGATCTAAAATATAAAGTCATTTTTTTGCATACTTTTCATTTAATTTTCTTTAGGAAAAAAAGTGAAGTGATTTAATTGCTCAGATCAAGCTAATTAGTAGTTTTTGTTTGTTGTTTTAGGACAGCAAACAGAAACAACTAAAAGAGTCTCTTTTAGTTTCTTTAAGTTGTCTAAAAACACATAAAAAGTTTCCCTTTTTGGCATTTAAAAAATTCTAGAAAATTTGAGCTTAGGTTTTACGATAATAAAATTCTTAAATTTATTTTTAGTAAATTATAATAAACTTGTTTGCTGGTTTTTATCAGGTCCGTGATAAAACAAGGGGATACTCTGGCGAATTTTGGGCCAAACCAAAGAAAATTGAACCCAAGAGTGAACCTTTGAAGACCAAGACTAATAAAAAACCTTTGTAAAATATTTGTCTTTCATTTTCGATCCAATCTATAAGGATCCAAAAATATCCCAAAGAATAAAAGAGAACAGGGTTCTCGTTGTAATTGAAAACAATAAAATTGGGCCTCATATTGTCCAGTTTCTTCTCCCCCTTTGGGTGATTGGTGTGGTGGTGTTGGTTGATTTATTTTGTTTATTTACTTTACTTCTCTCATACTATCTAAGGATAAAACTAAAAGACAAATCAATCTATCTATCTTAATCACAACACATAGTTTAGTTTTCTTTTGGGAAAGTAACACTTAATTGTTAATCTAGTTTCATTTTGCTACAATCTTTCAATTTTAGTTTTGCATTTCAATTTTGGAAAATAAACTTGTCCCCTCAGCTCCTCTGCAAATAGGTTGGTCAATGTGGATTGTAGTAATTAGAAAACACTTTACTTTTCTGTCTTTACTTTTTGTTGTCAAATAAACCAAATCCCTCAGCTCCTCTGTAAAGATGCTGATAAGTGTGGATTTAGTAATTAGCACAACATTTTCATTTTCCGCAATTTATTTCATGCAATTTTATTTTATTGTTTAAAATAAACCTTCCCCTCATCTCCCAGGCATATTCTCTGAACCCTTGCGAACCTAGCTCGATCCTGGGAACTCATCAGAATCGGGGTTGGTCAGTGTGTAGTAGTTTAATAGGACAATCTCAAAAGGTGTTATCTCAATGTTAGAAACTTCATGAAGGGAGTGTGTGAAGTCAGACAAAAACTTTGAGATCTAGGTTCTCCCCGTGTTGGACCTCCAACACCTTCATTGAACTTGTTGGTGAAGCCTTTGGGGCTTTGGTGAATTCTCCACAAATTTCCAACCAAAGAGATATCCTCTGGAGAGGCCACACATTAGTTTAGTTGGTTTTCAAGCATTTTCAATTTTCAAGCAATTTGCAATAAAACGTTTAATCCAACATTAATCAAACTTTAAAAGACAATACCCACAGGGTACATCACATCTTCAGCAACATTTTACACTATATCATTAGCACTGGTCTCAAATTTTCATACTAAGAAGCCATTTGCTTCAAGATTCTCATTTTTCAAAGCAATTATTTATTTCATTTGAAGTATCTGTAAATGCTCATGGTTATTTCACTTGCAAGCACCAATATCCTTTAAATATATATTTTGCAAGTATTTCCTTATTGAATATCTCTTCATGAGTCTTTTACTTCGATGAATGTATGAATGTTATATGTTGCTAGTGTAGATTTACTTTTGTTGTAATTGTCTTTACTGCAATAAACTCCTAGATTAACTTTTTGGTACTTAGACTAGATTCAAGCCTTAGTATTTTTGTTAGGGACAACCCCCCTTGGATTTGCTAAGAGTTGGCTTAGATGTAGGAGTCGAGGATTAGGTGACAACACCTTGACTTGAGACTTACCCCCAAGGACACACTAAGTGGATTGAATATTTCTTCCACATCACATAGGTGTGTATAAAGGCGACAACAGTTTTGGCGTCGTTGCAGGGGATAAATATTTCTATTCCCGGAGTACAACTTTTTATTTCTTGTTTTTACTTTTTTTTTATGCTTGTGTTTTATCTTTAGTAGACTCAATCATCTGGTGACTCCATTAATTCCTAACTAGACTAAGTATTCTACAAGAAGAAATTCATAAGGCTTAGCCAATTTCATCCATGAACTCCAAAAGGTTTATCGGAGGAGATTAGCCAAACTTGCTTCTCATAGAATCCTTGATCAATTCGCATCCGATTCTATTACTGATATACATTTTCTTATTATTTAAATTTTGAAAGAAAAGAAATGGATGATTATTTTAGTCCTTTAGATTTTTCTACAATAAATGGTTACCCTCATGCTTGACTTGAAAAGGCAATAGGGAAAATATTGTCTTTCCAAGGAAACAATGTTGTTACTTCTAAATATCATATTAAATTGTTTCCCTTATGCATTAACAAGTGGTGTAGTGGTGCATCTCACAACCACCAAGACATCAAAATGAAACTATTTACCTTCTGCCTAGAAGAAGATGTCTCAGATTGTTTCTCCAGCCTAGATGACAACAAGTATTCAACAATCAAATATCTAATAGATGGGTACATGGAAAGATGGGGTGGCAAAAAAGAGCATAGAAATTTGTTAACAACCCTTCACAGTATAAAGAAAAATGAAAATGAAACAATGGAGGAGTTCAGTAAAAATTTCAATGAGTTGGTTCCTAGTCTCCATACAGAT